>JACJUY010001990.1:55769-110685 GCA_014220935.1 Platorchestia sp. MABIK
TGTTGTGAAGTGACGCGTTGTGTTGTGAAGTGACGCGTTGTGTTGGGAAGTGACGCGTTGTGTTGTGAAGTGACGCGTTGTGTTGTGAAGTGACGCGTTGTGTTGTGAAGTGACGCGTTGTGTTGTGAAGTGACGCGTTGTGTTGTGAAGTGAGGCAACATAGGTTCTCTAGGTACAACTGATGTTGAGTACCTAAGCTTTGTATTACCCAACTATGCAGTACCCAGCTGAGCAGAAGAGCAGCTGTGTAGTTCCCCCAAATGTGCATTACTTTAGAGTTGCAACCCCTCAGCTGTCAGTACCGAATATATGCAGTGTCCCAGCATTGCAGTTTTCCTGCTGTGTAAGTCTCCAGGTGTAATTCTTTATTTACTAAAAAAAATTTTTGTTATATCAATAAAATGAAAGTCGTAAAATTAACAAATGTTAATGTGCTCTACTCAAGCAATGCAACAGCGCTCCCTCGTAACACACCACACCGCCCAGAGAGAGAGGTCCCTTAGGGGAATACAACTACTATATCTGTGGGAATTTACAATCCCAGTGGAAAATGTGAGGGCCGGAACTCAGAGTTAGGTAGGCCTTCTTTTGGGTTAAATGCATTTTTATTTTTTAAGTTTAGGACCATCTTTTTTTCGGTTCACTGCTGTCCTGTTTTTCAGTACCTACTTCTTTCTTCTTCGACTGTGATTTTGATTCTTAATCTTTTTTCTCAATTTACTGTTTCTATGTCCATTCTTCATAGATTCCGCGTTCTCTGAACTCCATACTATATGATGCCTTCCTTCTTCCTCTCTTTGGATCGCCTTTGTGGTGGATTGGGAGGCTTAAACTAACTAATAATCCAATAATCTAAGCCGAGAGAGAGAGAGATAGTGACCAGTAAAGTCATGCAGATGCATGGATGGGAATCTACACCAAAAATATACTGCTTGCCTTGAGAAGTGCATCGACGTTAATATTTCTGCTACATTCAGCCGCGTAAAAAGAAATATAAATACGTTTGGACTCAGAGCCACAGTATTATACAGATAAAAATAAAATTGGTATACACACTTATTCTTTATTCGAATGAGCTAACAAAAGACTAATTTACAATTCAGCTTTTGTTCTCGTTCTCTATTCCTCCCTCTCTTAATTTCTTTAACAGCCAGCTTTATTAGCAAGTAAGCTCGTTTTGTATCCCTGTTTCTGTATTTCGCCATACCGACTCTAAAGAGAAGTAAGCAGATTTCACACTACCGTGTTACAAGGCGGTGGAGCGTCTCACTTGGGTGCCTCACTTTTCCATTCTATAGCTCCACTACTTCAGTGTTATGCTCAATGTCTCAGACCAGCTCCCAAGAATTCCTTACACTGCTGTAGAGCACGAGATATTTCATAGAGTGAATATTCCCCTCGTCTCTCAGGATCGTGTATTCATGAACGATGTACCTATTCCCGTATGAGAAACACTGCATTCAGAGAGTGATTAGATATTTCTAGAAATTTATCATCCTCTGCAATTATTTCGATGGAAATATTTTCTTCAATATCCTAGAATTTAAGCAGCTAAATGGGAGGATGACAAACTCCTATGTCTGTAAACTATTTGGAGAGATGTAAGAGACACCAATTTATGGAATCTGATAGAAAAAACGTTGTAAAATTTAGTAAACATGCCTATGCAAACAGGTGAGTGACTTCTAAGGCTACCTATCAACCTCATGCTGACATAAATCAAATAAGAAAAGTAAAAACCGGGAATTTCATTATAGAAAGGAGTAAAATTTAACGTTTCTGGCTTATTTACATTTCAGTCAAAACATAAACCTGAAATGAATTTCATTAATTTCATTTTTGCAATAATTTGGGTAGAAATATTTTGATGCGGAAGGTTCAAAGAGAAAACCCATTAAAAAAGACAGGCGTGACAGTATTTAGCGGAAATGAGCTCAATTTGTAGTTGATTGACGGTTTAGCTTGAACAATAAATGCATGTATTTGAATTTTAAATTCTTTGAATTCACTGCATGCTGATAATTAACAAATTTACCCGAATTAGCGGCTAAATCACAAGATATTGCACGCTCCCGAACCGCTTGATAGGGTGGGGAAGTTAATTAAGCACACATTCTGTCACTAATTTTCTTTCGCTAGGCTTCTCTCAACTGAAGCCAATGTACAGTACTTCGGTGGCCATGTCTATGTACTTCGATGCGCAGCAATCTCAACAGTTTTTGGACTAGTGAAATCTGAGAAAAAAGAAGCTCATCTTTGACGTAAAATTAAACACCAATGTCTTATCTTTCATTTAGATTAAAATAAAACTTAAGATTCAGAAAAAACATGGTAGTAGTTCTAAAGCGTCAAGAACAAAATTCTATCAAAGATGTTAAACGACGTCAGGAATGTCTATTGAGATATTATTTCCTACCTCAAATTATATTATATATATTTTCATTTCACGCTTGATTTCCTTTTTTTTCTGTTCAGCGACAACACTCTTATAAATACATGCCTTAAAGTAAATCACCAATGACGTGACTTAGCTAACAAATTTTTTCTTTGCCATTCCGTACAAACATACAATATATTTTACAGATAGAGATATATTTTGCGAGTTCTCTTTCATTTGAAGTGAATTCAACAGCACACAGCACGATTTTCCCTGCTTTAGTTACATTAACCGATTTTTCTCAAACACATGAGGTCGTAACATATGAAGCATTTACGCCAAAATAATTTGCCGCTTTGAGATGAATATCAAGATGAACGCAAATTAGTTTCAGTAACTGCACATCGCTCATTATTCTGTTTTCGCACCAGATAGTTTTCTAACAATTGAAAAATTTAATTATTATTTCGGCGCACTAAAACAGCGATTAAAAGCTTCATAATTAACAGAAGTTAAAGCGTTTATCTACTAGTAAGCCCTGGTTGGCAGTGAATTCTGTTCATTTTTTCATTCTCGTTTGAAGAAAAGAGTGAGGGGCTCTCGCTCAGCTTCATTATAAATTCTGTTTGTTCAAGTGGAATAATAGAGGGATGTTGTTAGCGACAGCGTCGTGTGAGTGGAATGGAACTTGAATGACAAGAAGGAGTTTTCCTTCTCTAGTGTGACTTTCCAGGCTATAATGAGTCCATGGTTCACGCACAATATAAACTCTTCCACACAGAGAAGCACTTCGTCAGCTTGGAAGAGGACACGCATAGCAGTACCGCGGATGGAGGAGCGAGGATATTGAAGGGTTTTGAGCGCGAAAATATGAGGTTACGCCGGCTCGAAAGGCCATGTGAGCAGGATGCGAACTGATGGGCGGAAATTTATGAAAAAATATGAATGGATTAGATCTAAGTTAAGAAGAAATGAAGTACCAGAAAATGATAATAGTAATGAGAAAGAGACTTTCAAGTTCACTTCCAATAGAACTGGTTTACTTTCAATGGCACAGTGCACATAATGACTATATTTGAAAAAGAAACGAAGCAAAAATTAAACAGAGATTGTAGGTAGAGACTTTTTTACATTAGTCTTATCAATACTGAATTGTTGTTAACGGCAATTTACTGTACTCATCAAAGAGATAAGTTCGTTTATTAATGAAACAATCGTTGCAGATAATATTACTTAACAGATACAAACTAGTTCATGCCCTACATGCACAGTGCATATAATCCTAATTTGCAAGTGGGACACTCAAGAAAGTAATAAAAGTGAACGGTCTTGGGTTGAGAATTATTCTGGTCCATTTTTACGCGCACTTCTCCAACTGCAGGTCGACGCGAAAAGTGATTCGAGATACATTTTTCATGGCTTAACTATGCAGAAGTAGGTAACATTTCAGGAAGATGACTCACAAGGCTATTCTAATAAAAGTTTTTTGAAACTAATGCATGAAAAACAGTCATAGGTGGAATTCTGTGAAGGACCAAAGCTCCTCACAAGGAAATTCATCGGAGAATATCACTTTTTAATATGATAGGCACTGAAATATTTTGCTCAGCTTGCGGTACTTGGCAAAAACGTGTGAAATGTCTTGCATGCTTGGAATTGCTGAAGAAAAGTAATAGAGGTTTGAAAAATATATCCTGAATTTTTCTTTAACATTGACTATGTTTGTTCGGTTGCTACGGTTGGTTCGGTTAGGTTGTGAGTCCCAGAATTGAAAAAACAATTGTACTCTCAAATCCATTCTTGTTTTTTTTAAACATTGTGAAAAATATAATTACACGCTAATATTTTACCTCTCATGCTAAAATCATATTTTAAAAAGGTAGTGAAATAATTTGAAAGCTATTCATTTATATCGGCATACAAATGAGCAATATACCTAGCGGTACACATGTGTCCCGATGCGTAGCGAACATGTTAAAACCACGTCATCGATTTGGGATGAATTAGTTGAGGAGTACATTGATCTTCGAAGCCTAGCTTTACAGGGTTGTCGTATGTGCGTAGAGTTCAAGACGGGCGTTACAGCGAAATCTTATACAGTTTATTACGCCCACGAAGCACGTAAATGCTCCTTCAGTGCTCAAAATATAATGTCTGAAATTTTTATTTTATCTAATTTCATGATGTAGGTTATACGAAATTGTAACAACGATTGCACTGAGAGTACAAATTTAGAAAGGAATTTACAGAATGAGTGTTTTATTGAAATCAAAGGGTGTGAAGACGGTCTTGGCCGTTTCTCTTACATTAAATACATTGTTCATCCTACTATCCATGAAGTATAGTTGGAAGTACACGCAAAACTCAATAACTGGTACACGCAAAATAACTGATACCATTTTGTATTTTTAAGAGAATGAACATAACTTCATCAGTAATAATATCATCAACATTTCATTATATAGAAAATCATCAACAGTTGTTGGTATGAGTAATTAAAGATAAAAATTGAATAGGAATTTATTTTTCAGTATGTGTGGTCATCGGCATATTAACATAAACATCTCCATTTGTCGTTCTTACAGAATGGCTTTCATCTTAAATCTTCAGTGTAGTTCTCAAAATAATTCTACTTTTATGTTTTATATTTTCATGCCACGGTACCGAGTCCATTGGAAAATACTGCATGCATATTAAAGACAAATAAGCATTCCAGACGCTGATCGAGAAATTAGACGAACAGATACAGCAGAAATAAAAACCATGTGACTGGTTAGACAAACTTTGCGGCTTCAGTTCAAAGTTATGCCAATACACGAATTACTCAAGAAATGTAATCATTTTGTGAGTCTTAGCGTGCGAATTCTTAGAGTTCGCAGGCACCATCAATGTCGTTTCAATGTGTTTTGGTACACTAGGGATTTTCTTTCCAGTTTGAAGGTGAAATAAGTAAGCCAATGCGGAAAATTCAACATATGCTTAGGCCTTTGCAGATTTTCCCTCGAATGCCATTAATTCGAACAGCTCTCGAGTTCCAGCACCGGTGCATTCGGTCCTGGAAGTCGAGGGCTAATGATGGATGCCTTGTACAATTGGCGGCGGATTGGATTGCCTCTGTCGACCAGTGGACGGTGGCTCTGTAGGGCTGCCGATGATGCCGCGTTGCATGCAGGACTGAAACGAAATCCAATTACCGCGCTTCAAACATGGAATTAAACCCAGAAATTCCAGAGAAAATTATTCATTTGTAGCATATGATCAAGGGAAAACATCAAGTTGATGCTTGAAGGGAATTTTACGATTTGTTTTCTTTTTAAATAACTTCCCATGAAAGTGTCTGCTGAAAAATTTATTGAAAGTTTAAAAAACTTACACAACATTGAAGTTTTAAATTTTTTTATTTGTGGCACCTGTGCAGTGTGCATTAGTCAATTTATAACCCTTTTTACTATGAAATTTCATCACAATGACGAAGTGTTTGTGAAATTTTAAAACTACCTGGATCATTCCGTTTAAGACAAATCCAAACATCGCCACTTCGGTGTTATGTTTAATGGTGAATTTTGTCCTTCTTTGCAATGCTTGTAAAATTTAGCCTATCAATATTTTTTACACTCGTAGAAACATAAACTCTCCTAACTTGATACTTTATTAGAAGAACAATCAGCAAATATATTTCTGTCTCAGTAAATGAATTCACTTGAGCTTTAACCCTTAACTGCCCAACGGGCCATTTATGGCACACGAACTAAAAATGCTAAACATAATTTATTTCATGTCAAATTTTGCCCAAATGTAATTTTATGAAGCTTTCTGCCGGACATCAGTTCCGTCCTCATTTTGATGTCGGTGTTAACCTGATGCCAGCGTCATTCTAGTAATAGTGATTGTGATATCGGGAATATGAGCAAAAAATTTGGGCAGTTAAGGGTCAAGACTTCGCAGCTCTTCATACGTTAAATAACGTCGTTAAAACACGCCCTTTGAACCGCTGTTGTCTCTACGACGTCTTCTGTTATATCCGCCTGGTGGATCGACCAGTGGGACAGTGCTTGCAACAGGTCGGTCGGAGAGAATCCTGACAGACAGAAATAAGAAAACCAAGTTTACAAGTCTTGCGAAGAATGTCGGAAAGTACAATTTATGAGGCATACTTCATTTCTACAGATGTACTGTTTGCACTAGCAATTATTGGGGTAGTTCCTATGAAATTTTCATAACAAAAACAGTGAGTCGGTAGAACACGAGGTGAAGGTAAAGAGGTTATTATCGAGGGTCAAAGTCGTGACATGCAGGAGGAGAGAAATATCAATTTGAACTGTGATCTGAAGTCGCTAAACTTGTGCGAAAGAATTAATTAAACCAAAAATATTCACACATACGCAGTGATAGGTGGGAGCTTCTCTGTGAGCGGGGAACACCTTGAATATTGTAAATGTTATTCTAAAAATAATGGATCTAAAATTACACTCATATACTAACATGACTGTTCAAATGGTATAATAGGAACAGCACGCAAAAGCACGCATAAAAAATTAATGTCTCCGTTGCATGATTCGCAAACAAACTGCACAACTATGTGGGGTCCAAGTAGCACAATTTAAGTTAGTTACGAAAACGGGCAAAATTTTCTGGTGATAGGAAATAAAAATAAAACTTGGTTTCAAATTTTGCTCAGGAACAAACGCAGTTTGAATGGAAAATATGAAGTCACTGAGAAAAACATGATAAAGGAGTGTATCGCAGACAAGGAAAATGATTCATAAGTTGAACTATTACCCGCATTATTCGCTACAAACAGCCGGGCTTCAAGTACTAAGAACGCTAGATGCAAAAGATCCGGACCGCGTACTTTCGACGGTGCAGTTCATGTGCTCCTAAGTGAGCATTAACGTGGATGTCCAGTGCTGTTTGGATGCGCCTCTTATTTCTCTTAGCGACTGGCTTGTTGCAGATAAAGCTCTGGATGGCATCATGAATGAAGTCTTGATTGGGTGTCATTCTGCAGCTAAACGCTGTCATTTACTGTTCTCCTACACACAGCCAAGAGAGATTATCTTGAATTAATGGGCGTTGGGGTATCATTAAAAATATTCGTCAAGTAGCATTTCGGTCAGATTTTAATAAAATTTAACCTGTACAGACGTGTTGGAACAGTAGAAAATAATCCACCCCACAATACCTTTAAATTTTTTAAATGGCTCAAACGAGTTCATCAGGTTTTTTTTTCATCGCTTGGTTAATTATGTAAGAAATTACTATTCAAATTTTTCATACAAACAATCTCCCTGTATATATATCTTGGAGGAAATTTGACTTTTTGTGATTAGTTTTGGTATTTCATACAATTCTTAATCATGAATAAAAATTGTTTGTTACAATTTGTGTATGTACAAGGGGACTCGCAGGTCACAATTGTTTTTTGTTTGTAATGACTTCAGAAATTTTAAAGCACCTCAAAAGACAAGATGAAAATTATTTTACGTTAGTCAATCCTAGCTGCATTGCTTCATAAATTAAATATTTCATCATTCAAATGACTCATTTTTCCTCTTCGCTATTTTGCCTTTCGAGATGCCTTTTTAGCCTACGCCCAATGATGTTTTTCCATAACTTGCCCATGTGCGACAGCTCCTGTTTAAAATTTATGTGCCACTTCCGAATATGCGACACAATGCATTTGTTTCGGTGCCGCTGTGAAAAAAGGATAATCTCCCGTTACTTCAATAGGAACTGTTCACCATGTTCCCCAGACTTACCTCGCCCTGACTTCCTCTCGGTGACGATACTCGAAGGACAGGGTTTAATGTCGATCAATCGGCGACGCTGAAGCATCAGAAAGAGAACGACAATAGAGAATTATTCAGCGAAGTGCTACCTGGCACCCATGCACATCATAGTTTATGCGATACGAGCTTGACAGTAAACGTCACTAGGCAGATGTATTTCTCACCGACAGTGGAGACGTGACACAAAGATTAATCATTTTATTTCCAAGTGGTCGATTATTGGGACACCTAACACGTAAGATGAAAAGGAGAACCAGCATTAAAATGAATCTTCTTCTTTGAACGTCTCAGAATATTTCAAATTCTATCTTCAGTGCCGAAACATGAGAGGAAGCATCAAACTCAAAACACGAGAAAAAAACACAATCTGTAAAATCCTAGACCTATGCAGAATAATTTTTCGATTTCTTCAAGTCATCTAAAAGTGTTTTGCACCTGTCTTGAAAATCTAGGATGTTATCAGGGACTAAAATTCCCCAGTAACTCTCGGGCTTTTTTTTGTAGCCTCATTTTCTAGAGGAGCGCCTCTATTTTAGTCACAATGATTCCTAATGCGTTAGAGATTGTCAGCTCATCCCGTCCCACGGCGTAGCGATCATTTGGGAGCCAAATGAAGCTGTGAGTTTCAGGATTGATTCGGAGGATCTCGAGTCCTAACTTTACTGAATTGCAAAGAGGCTCAGCAAATTAAAATTTCAAATACCAACGCAAAGCTGCACTGATTCTATAAACACTCTCGTTCCCTTGATCAGAATCTGGGAAAAAATCTATTGAGATCGGTATGTGTGTTTGCAAAAAGCCTGTTAAATCTTTTTAATGCTAAATTTTTCTCTAATTAAATGTTAGTTTACACACTGCCCTTAACCCCTGTGGATTTCATTATTTTCAGCCTTTTTCTTCTCGTATAAATGAAGTACAAGTGCACGGAATTCGCTCAAATGGGCTTCGACACGTTGATCGAGATTTGTTAAAACTAAAGTTCAATATTCAACCCAAATTCAAAGTCAATTGTAGTCAGCAGTTTTTAGAATAAAAATGAACAGGATCGTGCATTGAATTAGCTTTGATTAAGTATTCATAGAAATCAACGATAAAATGTTTGTCAGAAAATGAGTTTTGAGTCAAAAACGGTAGCATCATTTACAATGAGCATTCCAGTGGCACGGCATAAGATTTGTTTTTAAACAATTTTGCATCACTTATTTAAAACTTGTTTTAAGCATGGTCAATGAGGTTTTTTTAATGTTTTTAGCAAAGTCAAATTCTTTTGAATTTGTTTGTCCAACAACATGGTGAAAATGTACGCGGAAGCGAATTTTTTTAATTGACCCTAAATATCAATGAAAGCTAGAGTTAATATTGGATTTATTCTAATTTTACAAGCGTATCAGTTGAGCGACACTAATTTGATGACGTACACAATTTGATGCGTTTCAGGAAGAGGGAAAGAAAAAGAAAGAACTGCATTTAAGTGACTGTGACGAGCGAAGAAAATTTGAATTATGTGCTCATGGACGAATTTCTTCCGGAATTCTTGTGCAGTAATTTGATTTAGTAGCTCTGCTGTTCTAGAACTCATTTCGAAGTTCATAAAACTCTCCCAAGAGGAGTCACAATGGGAGCTTACCTCAGCGCAAGACCGAGGAGTGCGCTTGTGAATGCTGAATAGTATTGGAATGTCTCGAGGGTCTGGCTATTGCAGTGCACTAAAAAAATGAAAGTGTGTGGATGTATGTAATAATAAAAAAATAATTAAAGGGTTGTGTGAGATGAGATTACAGTGAAGAATCTAGCTTCGAAAACGAAATAGCCAGCTCGACCAAATAGGCTTTTATATAAGTACAGAAGCTCCGTAGGATAGTACTTGTAAAATTCAACTGCAGTTAATGAGGTGAAAGCAAAACTTAACAATAAATCTTAATATTAATGACAAACATTTTAATGAAATGAAGCAAACCAAAACATAAATCATAGAATTGAAGGCTTGATTGAACATCAACTGATAGACTTTTAGGCGTTTAGAAGTTTGTTGGAAAAGAAGGTACAAATTTCTAGTCATGGAAAAAGAACATACCTAGCCCAGGAAAGTATCTCGCTTTGTTGTACGAGAACCTTTAGGTACCTTTGCACTTGAGTACAATTGAATACAAGTCTGGTACGCATGACGTCAGCAATGTACTGTACATGTACAGACGAAAGAACACAAGACAAACCTTAACCCATTTAGTAATCCCTTAACACGGTTACGTTCTAGTTTACCGCCGTGTTTTTTTTTCGATGTAACTATGTATTCTACAGCAAATCTTCTCGCTGAAAGCCGATTTGTGAGATAATACCAAGTACACAGCTGAGCGTCACTGTTAGCTTGGACTACTTTAAACCCATTGAAGTGGATGCGAAGCGTCACTGCATTCGCTAAATTGCAGGTTTCCGTTGTTTGTGGTGAATTTGGTTCTCAAAAGAATAGGCATTTCCGAACCAGTGTGAAAGAAGCTGCTACAACAATTATTCGGTGCAACTATGATACAATTTTGCTGGAATTAACGTAGATCATCGAAATAACTTCTTGCTGTGCAAGATAATAAATTTGTTTTGGAGAGAGTCAACTTTTAAATATTTCAATAGTACGAATTCAGGTACGGAAACAATTTCAAGATTTTTTTTAAATTAACTTTTCAAACATAAATAAAATTGCCTAAAGCAGTAGAAAGAAATTGTTCATCACTAATTTAAGAATATCCCAAAGTATAACATTTATTAGTGGAACATAACACCTAAAATGCGATTCAATCACTCGAATATGAGCATCCAAGTTTCAGGCAAAAGAGTTACATTCTACAGTGAGAAAACTTAACCACCTTAACGAGATAAATCCGGATCCTATTCGAGAAACGTCAAAGTTACCATCTAAGTTCCAATGATGTAAAATAGTTTATCCCTCTCATGAAAACTTAGCGGCCGAAGTCATTTAACTTATTTGTTCTGTAATACAATAATTTTTGCTCACCGTTCAATGTTAATTTCCTATTCGTGCATAACAAACAATCATGTACCTACGATTGAGATGAATATAGGCCGAAATTCATTTGATTTGACCAATTATTTTTTGAACACTGAAACTTCGGTCGATTGTTGAGGAAAATCTGTGCGAAAAAAACTTTTTGATACCCCGAGATTTCTCTCAACCTCAAACAAGATTATTGTTAATACGTTCATTTTTCTGACTAAACTTCGAATATGTGTTCAGTTGATTGGTTTTCGTTGAAGATCGACTGTATCAGGTTATCTCTCAAATTTTCGAGTCCGTTATTTTCTAGCAGGCCTAAATTCATGGCATGGTGTCTGTAACTCGCAACATTTACGTACAAAAGGATATAATGGGCATGATTTTAATATTCAGTTAATTGGCTGAGTGTCAGGGATCAAAACATGAAAATAAAACTAAACTTGTGCGTTTTAGACAGATGGGTTTGTGAGCATTGCTGAACACTGGTTTTCAAGAGTCCTTCTCCCAATTATGCATTTCAAATTATGGATAAGATTTTTGCCCAGGCACTCAATTTAACACCAAATTGAGCGTTTTCTGAGATCATGGAGGTACCATGTTGCGCTCAGTCTCGAATTACATGCTCATTTTCAATCATGTTCCTATGTTCCCAACGTGTAATAAAGTACCATCCGATGAAGTCAAACACTCTGTTCAATGCAGATTGTGCTTCATTTGCGTTTTGGAGGTCAGTGCTCTGGTCGCTAACAGGCGTTAGTCGTCCGCCCTGGAAACTTTTACTTGAAGCTCTACTTCAACGGAGATTTGCAGGAGTGATGAAGAATAAATAAAATTAATTGACAAAATGGAAATTATTTGAACTTGTTCAAAATGAAAAGTGTTATTCAATATTTTAAACTGTAGGTAAAGCAGAATTCTCTATGACTCTGATGTAGTAACAATGTAAAAATAAAATGGAATCGTGGAACAACTAAAAATGAGGATGTGGGAAATAAATTGTTTAATTGCATTTCCACACTCTCGGAAAAAATTCTAACGTAAGGTTAAGTTACAGAGTTTTTTGGTGCAGTGGAGTTTCCGGTAGGAACTACTTAACTTCTTTAAGGAGGGCGTTCCACATACTGACCTCTGTTTTTGTTATTGAAGCTAGAGCAATGAAATTTGGTGTACTAATAGGAAATATAATTTTGAATCGTTTGTTTTCTAAAAAAATGCAACTTTCTTCAAAGAAAACGAGATATTCATAAAAAACGGAGTTGTGGGGAGGTTTTCAAAATGTATTTTGGTATCATTAGATGCGGAATATCGTGTAAATTTCAGGAAGTAAACAAAAAATCTCTAGAGTCATGATAAAAATTTGTAACATTTTTTTTCGAGGCGCCATTTTTTTGGCAAAAATTTTCATTTGAGACGTCACAACTTTCGATCGTGACCAATTTCGAAGTAACCGTTTACATTCCGTAATTTACTCGATTTTGCGCATCCAATGATACCAAAATCATCACTGTAGCTTGAAAACTGTAGGAGGAGATGCTTTTTGAAACCCCACATTCCGAAACCTCTGAAAAAAGGCAAAACAGGTAAACATAAACAATCTCAATTTTTCTTCGTTATTATTTGTGAGGTCAGCTAGGACCCGTGAAATCAATATACAACAATAAATAGACATAGAAGATGACATCGCAACGCCGTGTCGTGAAGAAAGTGCCAAGGGGGAGGTGTAACATGATAAAATCCCACTTCCCCCTCCCCTCCCCCCATCCTTCAAACCCCGGAGCGGGCGAACGAGTGAACTACGAGTCTCATTTTTTCACAGGATGTAACTGATCTCTTACACTTCCTATAGCAGCAAAAATCCCTATGTCTCCAAACCATGGATCCCTTTGGAAAACGCTCCCCGTAATGGAGATCTACAGGTAAGAGAAATCGCATTATTTTTCAAAAAATCAGTTCGATTTTAGGAAGGTTTTAACTAGCTTCATGCTTCACTGATTTGTAGAAGAAATCATTGTTTTGCGATTGACGTTTTGTAATCAGTTGTCTGATTACGGGGAAAATAACTCCAAAGCAAACATTTTAATGTTCGGAAAAAGTATTCTGAGGTTAAATTCTGAGATTTGATGACACTGCTCTACTGTAGACGCTGCCTGCCAACAATAATGACATGAAATATTACTACACTTGCTCCTATCATGTAAATATATGATAAAATATCTATCTAAATAAAAATTAATCGCTTTGGAACGCCTAAGTAGCGGACATTGAATTAATCTCTTAGGAACGCCTTAGTAGTGGTTAGACAGGCTTAAACTAACTGATGTAACTAATCTGAAGATAAATTTTTATGAAAAAATATTATTCTTGCGCACAGGCAATCTTAAAGTCCGTCGTTCCACAAAAAGCTGTGATTTTTACTTTGTTAACAAGACGGCTGATAAAATACGTGATTAATCTAAAGTGAACATCCAACCTTTATTAATCGTTGATTCATAATTGATTGCATCAGCCTAGAAAAACTAAAAGTTAATTTCAGTATTGTTGTTTAAGCTTATCTTCAGAATGTGATCCTCCTAAATAGTTTTCCGATATATCATTATTGATAACATCCTCATAAGAAATCCTTTTAGAGTATCATGCAATATGTCCAATATTCAATCATAATGTTTTATCTTTCAATGAAAAACAAAATTAATTTTAAATCCCTGACCTACATCTAAATCATCAAAAATGTCAAACGGGGAATATTAGTTCTTGAAATAAATCCCTCTCCTTTTATCAGGTAGTGAGGTTACTGTTGAGCGGTGCAGAGAGCAACTAACTTGTTATTTAGGTCGTTGCCTATTGAAATCATTCAGAAATAACATTTTCCGCATTGGGTTCAGTGGCGCCGTAGTCAGGCGAATGAAAGACAGGATGAGGGCGGATTACTGCCAAATGCGGCCGCTTACCAGAGTCCGCGGACCGAGAAACGTGCGGCCTGCTTCCAATTCGATGAGAAGTTCAGAAACAAATGAGGCCTTCCATTGCGGAATGCGGTGTGCTAAAAACGGAGTCCGTGTAGTAAGTTGGGAGAATTAGATCTCTCGATAACAGTTCATTGACACCGTATGATCTGAATTGATGGGAAACTTGCACTTTTTATATTAAATTTGCATTCGTCACGGGTTTTATTCGGTTTGATTCTAAGTGAAAGAATTTTGAAATTGATAGTATTGCATTTTGCAGGAGAAAGGATTAAGGCAAAGAAGACGTTCGGTGTGTTGATTCAATCCTTTACTCGGCGGAAAACTACTTCTGTGAAGCCCGCATTCTAGAAAACTATCACAAAGTAACATTAGGCGCTCCAGTAGCAATCATTTTTATTTCGAGTTGGTGCAAGTATTTTATCTGCAATGAATTGGAAGCGAGAACTCATACTTTCGGCGATATTGCAAGAGAACTTTCTTTCACAAGGTAGCTGAATCTTTGTGCTCCTTTCAAATCAAACGTTCTCTTCGAATTGCCTGCAAGAGTTAGAAACTCGCTCACGACATTGACTTTTAGCTACCATTATTCTTTCGAGCTCAAATTTTATTGCCTTTTCATCCCTACAAATGACTCATTTTGGCTGGAACGGTTTGCGAAAAGAAGCTCAAATATGTGATTACACGTTACTGAAATAGGCCTTGGCTGTAATTTGCCTTCTGACTGGTGTATTTTGAGTTCAGTCCAATACGGTCTAACAATTAGCTCTGTGAAATTAAGCTAACCGATTTTTTTCTACGCGGATTCCAACGATAAACGAGTTAAGAAGGTCGACAGAAGCGAACCGTCAAAGTTGTTGTCAAGTTTTGGCTTTTTTTGCGCACCTAAAGACGCATTTATCTTACAGTGTGAAGAGATTTGCACTTCCATGTTTTTTTGACTAAATTAGAGATGTTTATGGTAGTTACATTGCAACCTTCATCTAACAAAGTTTTTGTCACATTCGATCAGTTTCTTTCATGATAATTTCAGACTCTAAGCCAAACGCCTAATTGTGCATAATTTTCCTAAAATGTCGCTTTATTGCCCAAAGCAGTAAGCAGAAACAAAATCAAATTGAAAGTTATAGAAACGATCCATGTGAAGGTTATAGACCAAGTCTGGCGTCAAACGCTAAAAAAGTTCGACGAAAATCGCTTTCACAGTCTTCGACGTGAATGCACGAGAACGTGCTCATTCATTTCGACTCGGTAATTATTGATGCAGGTTTGATACGGAGGGTCGATAAGAGAAAATGTTAAGGAATTGTTCTTACTACATGAGATGTGCTCTGAAAAGAGATGTGATCTTGACTCCGCAGGAAAATGCAAGTAGACCTTTACGAAAGTGCACATCAGTGATATTTATACATTTAAAATTCAAGAACCGAGGACCCACTACGACCAATTTTTTTCCATTCCAATACCTACAGTACTGCATAATTTCAATCATGAGTTAGATTTACCTTCAAAGTGCATCATCCACTTTGCTCTTATGGTTTCCTCTCAAAGAGAATTGTCGCAAACTTCTCGTTCCGATGAGAGTCGATCTAATCGATTCCTGATTCCCGGTATAATTTGGTCACTTGTCTCCGTTCCGGCCAAATTACTCCAACCAGCAGTTCCGTTCGTGTGGACGCTTCCGTAAAGCTCCGCAAATTGCCGGTGTAGGTCCTGATTGCAGCTTGAACGGCACATCGTTTCGAAGAGCCCTTTCGATGCATGGCTGGCTTCTTACCTGTATAAAATTCTCCTTTAAATAGACCGCTCAATCGAAAGCAGCTTTTGAGTCCTCGATAAAGATGATTCATTCCCAGGAAACTGTCTTCCAGTGAAAGAACAGCTCCTCAAGGGAACGACAAAGGGAGCATTTCAATTCAGAAATCGTTCTCAAGTTTCACTCCCAAAGATTTTACCAGTAAAATAATCAAAAATATCATTTTACAGAAGCATAGGGAATTTTCCTCTTTCATTTTCTTGCAAACCATTCTGTTGTAAGATTTGTTGCTTAGATCTGAGAAGTCTTTTGCTGAATAGAACCTTATAAACGCACTTTTAAGATGAGTTTGAGCCGTGAACTACGTGATAAGGAGCTGGGACTTTCACAAACAATGAGGTCTACTCTGTATTGGAGTGTCAGTAAATGAATTCCAATTATGAATGAGTAAGTTAAAGACAGGCAATTGATCAGAATCAGCAGAAAAAAGCCTCTGTGTCGAAGTGGGGTGACACGAGCTCTTCTTTCAGAGGGCCACTGGACAATTACGCTCTTTTGCGTCGAAGAGATAAAATTTCTGAGTATGCAGACCTCTTTTGTTCCAATTCATCACCTGGTGAGTTACATACTAAGTGTCCCAGGCTACTGCGAGTTGAGAGAGAAGCGTCATTTCATGGAAACCCACTCGTTTACAGAGTATGACTGAAGAACTTTGTCTGTGAAAGACTATGCACTGGATTAACTGCACTGAATAAGTTTGGCTAAAATGAATGATAAAAACAATTGACAACGAATAGGTTCTACACCGAGTTTCATTGGAAAAAAGGTTATTTACTCTCATTCATTTACACTTATTTACTTCATCACTCTGGATAAATGGGCGTGGTTCTCTTATTATCAAACTGAAACTTTCAGTAAAATTGTGAGCACCCACCACCCTGCTCCCCGCGGATAACTCTTACGTTTACAGTATCGTAGAAACATACATGATAACCACTTATCATTCTATTTTTTTAGTTATTAACAACAATGCTTATGATAATCCTTGAAGTTCATTCCCTAATTTTACACTGTAGAAACTCTGGAAACGACAACACACTCTTTACTTAAACTTACGGCGTTAAATCCCATGATGCAATCTTAGAGAACACTCAGAGAGGTTCAGGTTTATTGCTTTTGCAACCATGAAGCATAAACTTGAAAGAAATGGATAACCATTGACATGTAAATCAGCGACGAAATCTACCGCCAGAGGTGCTGAATAAAATCCACTTGCAGTGAAAATTTTGAAAACTACATGATCCAGTACCTTTGGAAAAAACGTTTGGGTCACTGCTTGGAAGCCTATTTGCGCCTCACTATTTCAACACTTTTCCACGACACATGGAAAGAACTCTGACACCACAATTAAGCAGCTTTGCCTCACAGTTTGAACATTCAGCGCTACAGCTTGGAATCGCTCTCGATGTCATGTGGGCAAGTGCACCAAACTCTTTTCAGTAGCACTCGCTTACTATATCGGAGCACAGTTCATTTTTATGGCTACAAAGGAAGTGCCAGCGTCGTTTACTTTGTACTTCCATCAATCTGTGTCACCAAACAGAATCTTGTATCAGGCATTTCACTGTTGAAGTATCGATGGAGTTTCACTTACCGCCACAGGTTTTGGGCCAGAGTATCAAATAATTGATGCTGTTTTGGGGACATAGCTGGTAGTGAAAGCTCTTTTAATAGGTTACGTTCTACTGCATGTAGCATAGCAAAGTTGATTTGTAAAACTGAAGCTGTTAGTCACAAATCTAGAATCAAATAATTGGTTTGAAAATCTATCACCTCCCGATGACAAGTCGGTGATCTGGATGTTTCATTAAACTTAGAAACGGAACATGTTTTCCATGGTCTGGCTAGTAAATGAGTTCAAATAATTAATTTTTGAATGCTATTAGATGAGTTAAAGCCCGATACTGCAGACGTTATAAAAGGGAGACGTCCTGTAATTTTTGGTGCATTATAAAGAGCACACACGCATGATTTCATTTTGTTTTCCATTATCAAATAATTAAAAACTATCATACATGGTCTTCACTCACGTACACTTTATTGCTGCACTATAATAATTGTTACTGATCACACTTTGGTTCCTAACATCGATATTTTTGCATTAAAAATGTTTTTTAACTCAAGAGTAGTTGATATTTTTCAGCTTAAAGGTAGGAAATGGTGTCAGTGAAAATATAACGAACCAGTAGAGGTAGAAAAAATCGATCCTGCATATTTTAAATGCTACTTAAAAGTAACAGACAAGTATAACACCCCCTTTTCATTTACCTGCCCAGTGTCCACCCTCCATTAATCGTGTTTGTTTACGGGTGAAATATGCTAAAATGAGTAAATTATCTGCAGCGTAATGTGAGTAATATAAGATTTCGAAAGTCAAATACGTGCACATCATCGCTGCTCCGGGCAATAATGTTAGGTAAGTTTCAGTTCAACGCTAAACAATTTGTGAAGAAAAAAGAAATGGCTGAATTTGTTTTTGTTAAGCCACGGCTGGGGAGTGATCCATTTGCGAAGCACTCCAGTGTATTGTCAGGGGCCAGTTGGGCATTATGGTGGATATACAATAGGTGTGCTCCGTCATAATATTTACAATTTTGATCATCAGAGCGATTTACTAACAGCATTGACAAATGTTGATTCATATTTGATATCTTCAGTTACTTGCGTAAATCTGTATAAAAATTACGTTTATTCTTTAAACCCAGAAAAACATATCGCAATAATCTTTACTGAAATGATTTTTTTGCGTAATTGATGTAATCACTTCTGAGTGACGTTGGTCGTATTGGTCAACAAAACCCTGACCAAAAAATAATATCAACAGTAAAGGTATGCATGCGTATTAATTTCAAGTATCTGTAATGTAATGTTATCCTAATGCCCATTAGGAGGCATTTCGAGTTGATAAAAATAAAAGAGATGCATCGGATTTAAATCATGGTACGGTATCAAAGAAATATGATTTTATCGAAATTTAAAATCAGTTTATACTTTTATCCCGAGCACTCGTATAATGAAGGAAAAAGCAGTCGCTGAAAAAGTAAGCTTGCAACATTTTTTACACCTAATTAACATCACAATTTTGAACTGTTCTCTGATTTAGATATTAGGTGGATCACAATGAGCGAATAGTGAAGCCTGAGTCGTTAGCATGCACGTACGCTTAATTTGTACACTGCAAAGATCCTCTTTACAAATAAAGAGAATATGCAATAAAAGTTTAATTAAGGGTAAATACACACGTTCATAATAACACACTTCGCTGTTTGCTTAATTAATTGCATGCTCTGTCTCTCTCTGCTCCTACCCAGTAAACTGAATGCCTGCACACTACACGACTGTACATCTGTTTGTGAATTGCATGTAATTCATCTAGAAAACATCTATTCGAAATCATCCAAAATGACTCTGGAGAAGAAGTATTTAATTTGTTCATTTGAAAGTAATTTTCAAGAATGGTTTAGATCTGTTGCTTAGATAAAGCTTTTTTTTTGCTGCAAGGAAACACTGGCTTAGCAATGTTACATTGGGTTCAAAAAGAAGGATATGAGGATTTTTTTGCACGAAATTCGTCCGTCTCGTCGGGGGAAAGCACAGTTCAGCAAACTACAAATTCTAAAGAATTGAGAGCGATCCCTGTCGATATTCTCACTCGTTGTCGTTTCCAGATTCCCTGCAGCAGAGCTCCAATATCAACCTCACCAAGTTCGTCGACTCTCAAATGAAGCATGCGAAAAACGTCTCTCATCTGGTTTTACACAATATTTTAGCCAAATTTTCCCGTCCTATGGAAATAAAGGAGTTCAGTGCAGAGTCAACTGTATTATCCAGAATTTGCGCGTACCTTTTTATACGTCAAATTTGAAAGTGTACGACTTGAGCATGACTAGAAGGAAAATTTTCTTCTAAATCAAAACCGCTTCCGTTCGGCGCGTTTAACTTGACTTGTTCAGATGTCGTAAATCAAGCGAAGCTCGGCGAAAGAAACCCATTTTCCAATGCTGGAGGCCTGCCAATATTCTGCAGTTGTTCGTAGTTCAGTTATACCTCTGCGAGGGCTTGGAAACAATTAAAAAAAATTTGATTAATCTTCTCAGTCATTCGTCTGTTAAACTTATGATAGACACGTGTTTTTCAGGCCTGTTTTTTATCTAAAAGGTTTTAGTTCACCCTGATACAATAGCAACGACTGCTCGTTTCAAACTTTATTACCCAGCCCCTGAAGATTTACGTATTTTCAAGCTATTTCTTCATCAAATATTGACGAGTTTATATGTTGTGTTAAGAATTAGCGTGTGATAACAGTTGTGAGTGATTATACCTGTAGTACGTGAACGCCGTAACTTATATGACTCGTGACCCATTGTATCTGATCATAGACATAAGTAAAAATCAATATATAGTGACCCCTCACAATATATATATATATATACACATACATTGAGGTACGCACGGTAACTAGAAATGCAATCATAGCATTGTTAAATTTGCCACTTCATGTCTTTCATTGTTTGGTTAATAAGACAACAGTCACTTAGCGGCACCAAAAGATTACCTATAACATCCAAGAGGGAGTGGGGAGTTTTAATGGCCTCAGTGGGGCAATGCGAACAAAAACTGTAAAGTAGGCAGCGCCAACATTTCGAAGACTGACAAAAGCGAAGCATAGGAAACAAACATACGACGATGACATGTGCCGAAGGCCATTGACAACACGGCGTCAGGCTGGTTTGCACAATATTGTGTAGGAGTGAGCCCAGAAGAGGAAGATGGTATACAGCATATGCCCTCAACTGAACTCTCTACTGGCTCCTAGAATATCAGTTGCAAATTGAGTGGTTATTTGTTGTCTCTTATTGACGGTATTGCCCCGAGCTGCTCCGACGACGACATGCAAGTGATATCAGCAAGTTTATGTGATCACACAATTCACTCGAAGGTTCTAAAATGTCCTGAATGACATTTCAATTCAGCATTCACATCGTTAGACGGTGGAGTTACTCAAGTGTTTTGTTTCTGGAATAGCTAATCATGCGTTTTTGTGCTCATTGTACCTGCCTGCTCTTCAACGAATGCTCTTCATTCACTGAACTAACAAATGGTGGCGATAAACTAAGTATCCTCAAGCCAAATGTTGACAGTTAGGAGATAATACTCATAAGAACAATAACATTGACTCACAGTTTTGAGTACGCTAATTAGAAACCTTATTATCATATCAATATATTTCATAAAATTCAGACGAGTCATCATAGAATCGTCTCTTCCTGTTTTCATAAGTCCCATCACGTTGGTTTCTGTTACAGTCGGCCTCCAGTTTCTTTCAGCTAATCAATGCACCACGTCAACAATTGGACCGGAGTTTAGTTTTGTTTTCTCACATCTAAGTGTGTGAAAACATGATAGTCAAATCAAACTAATATTTCCCCAGTGTTTCTCTCTGTAGTGTTCAGAAAGGTGTCTTGGATGCAAAACAATGGGTGAAGGCTCTGAATTTATAAGTACTCACTGATAACGCTGTGATGAAAATACAGTCTCCTGAAATTTTCAATATATGGTGATTTTTAAAACTAGAAATAAGATGGGAAATACTAAGAGAACACAGCACCTGATCTCGTGTTTTTATATTGCAATTTGCCAAAATATCAAAAGACATTCTTTCTAGAATGGAGTTTGAAAAATGTTTTTCTGTTAAAAATCTTTATTCCTTGGAACATTGATGTAGAGTTAATTTTCCTGTCTCACAGAAGAAAATTGGAGACCATATTTCATGAACAATTTATGAAGTTACCCTAGCAGCAAATTTTTTTCTGACTCCTACTGTTATTATTGTTCCATGATGTGGAAATAATCAATCATCTTGTCAACTCTTCTCCCTTGTGAAAAATTATTGATTACCTTCAGAAATGCATTACGAGACTGCGTATTGCACAAATTTCAACAATTGCATCATCTGTTTTAGCTCCTTCAGTTGCGGGTCCGTGCTGAATTTACGAGTGTCTTTCAGTGTAACACACAATGTGACAGCCTCTCGACATATTTGAAAAAAAGTAGCCAGCTGAACATCTTATCGAAAGAGAACGGTTTCAATAGAGTATTGTTCCTCAGGTCTTGAAACAGCGTGCATGCTAGATGAAATGATTGATCTCATGTAATTTTTCACATTGGAAATCGTATCTTCTACTTTATTGTTACGTTCAGTTTAGTTGTAACTCATTTCCACCAGCCAAGATTTTATGCTAAAGTTAATGGTAAATGAAATACAAATGGGCAGCTGAATCACAAACATATCCAGCTGAGGCGAAAAAAGATAAATTAATATCAGATACACAAGCTGCAATGTTTTAACAAAGGCAATATGCCCTTTATTGGTCCAGTAGAAAATGCACGCAACCATGACACCTTAAGAAATGTGTGGTGATCAGTAAAAGCAAAATGATGGTTATACTGGAGATGAATTACAACGATCTAAACCAAATACGTAACTCTTCAATATACATAGAACGTTGAGACACTGAAATTAGTATAGATATTTTGCCACCTATATATGGCATTTGAGGGAGACTACAACTGTAGGGGCTGAACGCTGTATTTTACTCGTGAGCAAACTCTTGCAGCTCTGGAAGCTCTCTAGCTGTGATTCGTGAGGAGGCCAAGTTTGGCAACACAGAGCAAGCTAATAAATTGTGACGATAAGCAGCTCGTTGTCTGAAGACGGAGGCGTGTCGTTAGTGTGAGGCCGCACCAGTTTCAACTGTCCTTGGCTGATGGGAATGCTAATTTATATATTTAAAGATATTCGACGATTCCATTGAACGGTTTTCGTTAATGAAGTCAGGTAGATCGTCAAAACAAAGTAACAATCGATTTCAAACGTTAAAAAAAAGCTTGGTTTAAATCCCAAGAAAGTCCTTTTGAACAGTGGTTTTTCATGAGCTGAATATAGTCTATCTATGATTCTTAGAATTCGAAATCAACCATTAGTGAAGGAAGAACTCTGCTCGAATTTGTTGAAAGTTAGACTGAAAATCGTTGATTTCAATTAATTAATTAAATAATTATTTTTGTTGTGATATACCATCTCTTAGGATTTAGGATTGTTTAAAAAACTGACACCTTTGTCATGTCTCGCTTTCGAAACGCTGTAAATGAATATTCTCATCATGTGGCCTCAGGATACTAAATCCTTTGAATAACCTGAGCTCAAAATCGTGTCAGAGCCTCGCTGCAACAGAGCTCTTTGACTAGGGTGAAAAATTCAATGCAGATCCTGTGGTGCAGTCAAAGAATCCATTACTGGTCACATCTGGTGCTTGATGACACTTAGCTCGCAGTTGATGTGGTTCTCTTTGACAGTCAGGTATCTCTTGATTAATTGGCAAATTATTCAAAGGGTTTTCCCCACCGTCGCTGATTCATTACTTCGATGTAAAAAATGCATCTCACGCAAACTGAGAGAATTATATACTGAGATTATGTACTGAATTATATACTGAGACAAATCATTAAAATTAACTCAATTCAATAAGGCGGGACTGAAAATTGATTTTTATTTTAAATCCGGTTTGAGTAATGCAATAAGCGCAATGGACGGCATTCGAAAAGAAGGCTCACTCACGAAGAGTCAGTAAATAAAATTTTGGAACCTATCACTCGAAACTATAAGCGAAGAAGGCTCCTCCTAGCAGAGCAAAATTGTCGGTCATCGCACACCTATGGTTTCGCTGGAGTTCCTGTGACCCGCGAACTCAAAGCCAGTGCCATGAGAGTCTCCTATGTTTAAGTTCATAGCAATGTGTTGAGACACCCAAAGCACGTAGCTCTCCAACTTATTCCCCGCTTCCAGCCATCCTGTAATAAAGTCAGTCATAAACACCATAATCTGCCGCCAAGGTGTTCTTGGCATTCGTACCAAGCTATTCCAGTGAGTGTCCATGCTCGGTTGAACTTGTGATGCCTTCGCGTTGCAACAATGCCAGAACTTTGCTCTGATTAACTAGTCACAGTTTTACTTGAAATGTTAGATTGGTAATTTAGTAGGAAAGTTGTACCGTAATTGATGTTCAACAGACTTATAATGCTAGATTATTGCAAGAGCAATGTTAAGCACGACTTCACTATATAATGAAACAACTGATCTTTCTTTTTAATGGCATGTCTACGCTCACCCTTAATTGAATGAAAGTCATAGATCAAGACAGCAATCATCCGCTTTTTCACTCTTGACTTAGCAGTTGAAGTCCAACGCTCGAGGTTCTTATGTCACAGAACAAGTACTTCCTCAAGCGTTAGCATAAACTACTGTTCAGTGAGTATTTACATATATTTTCTAAAGCGTGCGTTTTAATAATTCATTGTCAAGTACTTACTAATTTCTATAAAGTTTACTTGTTTCCATACAATTTCCTAGTTTCTCAAGAATCTCTTGGTTCCTCCAGAGTTAACTAGTTTTTGCATGTTTCTCTAAAATTTATCCCTTTCTCAAGAATTTTCTAATTCCTCTTGAATTAACCAGTATCTCTAGAATGGATTAGTTTCTCTTGAATTTACTAGCTTCTGTATCTTTGTCTCATTCTTTTCGTGGACCACAAAATTCCCTGAACGGGATTTGAGAGCGCTTCTAGTCGTGGAAGAAAGCGTATTGGTTTTCTTGGTAGTGGAACAATGGCGGCAGCCGCGGCTGGATATTCTGGGATACAAAAGCTGTTGAAGTTCAGTTTGTGTAGAACATCAAACGGGAAACACTCTGGGCATTACGGGCTATTTTCTGTTAACATTTAACGAATACAAAATAAACCACAGAATCATGGTGTGCTTTATTATGCAGGGATACTTCAGCTTCTGATTGATTCGGGGAATATCAGCTCACACATCGACATTGAATGAAGCGGTATTGTGTTTGAAGAAATTTTCATAATGATAGACATTGGTATGGTACATCCAAGAGGATAGGTCATACCAGGAGAATGGAATTGTAATAATGATAGGCTCTGCCATGATCCATCCATCAGGAGTACATTCTATTTTATGATCTTCAGATCTCCAGTTCATGAGTTTCTTGACTCACATTCATGTGAGTTAAAAATTGTAAGAAATTTTGGAAAAACAATGATGATAGAAAATTGTTCTCCAACTTCGTCCTATTTGATGAACATAATGTTGTTTCATTATTTTTTAAATCATATAATTTGTTTCTTCTATAATCTATCTGAAATGATTTGTATGTGTTTTCCTATTCCACAGCTTGAGACGCCGTTTTGACTTTAATTAGAATAAATTTGGCGTAAAACGCATGGAGCCAAATTTCCGACTCATGAAGTACTGAGTTGGCACGAAAGCATCATGTGATGCTTTCCAAGCAAGCAGTCGATTTGTTGAGTTTTGATATAACATTAGAAGAGAGATATTTGTGAAATAACTTTCAATACCTGACCTTGAGTCATTACTTTCTAGTGTACTTTTATATTTCATTCCTCGACTGAAGTACTTCAAGTTTTGAGCAGCAAGAGTTTATCAAGCAAAAACTACTCAATAAATACTATTTACCCCATGACCTACTGATCATGTCCGGAGCCACGAACAAGTAAGATGTCATTATTTACGCTCAAATGAAAAGTTCTATGTGCGAAATGGCATCACGTGGACAATGAAACTAAAAACAAAACATGCCTTTGTTCACGGATGTTGCAGGCCATTAATGCTGTATTTGAGAGTGCATTGCTGAGGTAAAATGCAAATAGTTTCGGAGGGTTCTGCTCACTCTTATTTTATCTTAAAAACATGGTTTTCTTTCTCGAAATTGATTGATTTATAATAGATGTACGTATAGCGTAGTAAAAATGTGTCTAGCAAATGCAAAGTGACAAAATTTTTAATGTCATGCGCTTGCATTTGTCGCCAATGCAGGTTTTCAACCTTTGACATAACTTATTTAGAACTAAATATGACACTCGAACGAGCAGAATAGTGAAACCTAAGCCGAAGAAAAATAATTTTCAATTTACGTTTGACTTATGTAATGTGGGAAATAACTCCCACACAATCGTTTTCAAGGAAGGATTAAAAATACAGAAACAACGTTTTAATTTTCGAGTGTTTTAATTAAAAAGCTCTTAACACGAGCTCTTCAACGCAACGAAGTAACGAACACTTAATATTCAAGTATAGTAGAACTTTTTATTTAGTGGTTAGCAATCGCTAGCCGAATAGGTTCTTCNGCTAGCCTGTTAGAAATCAGCTGGAACAGCGGGAACACGGCTGCGACAACGTCAGCACCCGCAGAAACCTCTTCCGGAGTATACTATAAAAAAAACGTACAACCTTAGACTCTGAATAACCTCACGAAACTGATAAGGACAATATTCCACCTAAAAAAACAACACCAATGACAATTTTAATACAATTACTAGAACACCAACCTGAGGTTTTAATGCACTCAGTGATGATACGTTCAGACGGAGGGTTAATTCACGAAATTAGAAGAAATCAGTAGGAGACAAGTGCTTCAAGCGGAAAGATAGCAAGAATAGTCACGAGAGTTAAGATGCTTTAGAAAGAAGATAAAGTTAGAAGACCGTTCTGATCCAGGCTTATTAACCCATCAAAAAGACGAACGACTTCAAGAGAAATAGTAATTGACGTCCCTAAGGACGAATTAATTGTCAATTTATTTAAGTTTCAATGTTAAGTTCACATGTTAATCTCTTAAGTTTATTTACTTGCTTGAAGCACTGTAGAAAACTTGACACGATTGTCTACAAAATAAATGTAAAGAAGTAAAAGAACAGGCACTCAAAATTATAAATAGAGAAAAAGCAGTCAGTAAGAAGGTAGAGGGTCTTAGCCTGAACAGGGTCCAATGGAACTAGTCGCGAGCCACATCACCGCAACGCTGGTCGACACCGCAACACAGATCGCCCTTCTAACGGCATACACGGACAGATAAAATTCACTGTGCAAGGCACTAAACGCTAATGATACTCAAGTTAACATAATGTCACTAGAGATTTTAGTTACTCCAGCTTTAACTGGGATCAAAAACAAATCTGCTAAATGAAAATTAAGTACCTACCACCTCACCTGCGACCCTACCGAAACATTTAAAGAACGACCAGCGACAGGCAACCCGATACCTACGCGAAAAGGCTGAGAGAGCAACGCCACCTCAGAGACGCCCAAGCGGTAGTGGGGAAATTTTTCCCACAGTAAGTCAAAAATAAAAAATAAGCAGGAGTGGCTTTCAAACTGTTCATTTCCTTTTCTGTTTCAATTAACCTGGTCTTCATTCAAGAGAGTTACTTCTCGAGTAGCTGCAAATTCCTGCACGCATTTGATAAAAACCTGTGCCCGTTCTGATTGTATGGACGTGAATTTAGGCCAGGTGCTTTGAACAGTCGTTGTGTTACTGTTATTTTAAATACGGCAATCGTAATTTTTCAAATGGATTTACTTGGAACGAAGCACTCGCGACACGCTTTCATGCCGTCAATCTAATGATTGAGGCTGGTGCGTAGTACCCCGCAAATTTGTACAATCATTGATTGCTGAGCTCGATTCCAAAATTAATTGGAAAATGAATAAACCATAGAAGCGTCTGTATTTATTTCTTTTGTAATTATAGTTGTAAGGAGACCCCCAGAGAGATTGACCGCGGAATACCTATTCAGTTCACTTGTTGTGCGCCGGAAATGAATGCGTGTCTCCAGGCGGTACGGGTTGATGAATTTGAACATTCGAATAAATAACATTGGAGAATTCATTTGCAAGGTCACTTTGTGTCTCTTTTTTATACGATGAATTGAACACTAGGTGAGTTACTGGAGCTCGAAAACGTTTCGTTGTTGCCCTTCTTGCTTACCACTAGATATAGTGAAATGCAGAGTTTAGAATCTGTTTTCACTTTTTTCCGGAATCTAACAGCGTTTCAGCGGCCATCTTACACACAGCAAAGAACTAATCAAATCCCTTGAGTCTTTCAGACGTGCAATGTTTTCGTCGCTCCTTAATGCTGTTTCGGATTTTTGAACTCGTGATCCAATTCTCGTTTTTCAAACCTCCGAGCTCATGTTTTCCAAAGATCTTTTCTGTTGAAATGACGTATTGCAGGAGGTCATCGAATTGTTGACACTGTCCCTGTAGTCCCGACCATCAAAATAAGGAGCTTCAATTTCTGTTTGAAAGTATTGTAGTTTTACGGTTAGTGAAGATTTTGTGCCGACCTTAACTTTAGGTTACTTTTAAATTGCTTGAATTCTCCTTCCGGAACACCTTAATTTTCCACGCCATCGACCGGAGTCTTTTCTTGGTGATGTGGAGGCGTGCTGTGGGTGCAGGGACTATAAAGTGGAGCAATGCACCAGAGAATTGCTTGTGCTTTTGATTTTTCCAGATGATAAGATGAACGCTGAAAAGGCCGAGAAACGTGGATTTCCTTTCAGAATCAAGTTCATGAGCTATGCACGGCTTGAAATTTGCTCCAGAAAATCGAATCTCAACACATTTCCGGAAGTTTGTAGCATGTTCCTCACCGCTCGTAATAATGCATATTAAATTTTTCCTCGTAAATTGAGAGCAGCAATTATGTGGAAGGAGGGTACCAATCCCAGAGCGAGAAGCGCGTTCGTTAATGTCTAATTTTAACATTTTACAACACGTCGAGTATAGCTATGTGGAGTTGGAAGAACTTACTCTGTCCCCTGTACTGATACGACGATGGAAAATAATTGAAAATCCGGTCCTTGTATGCGATGTCACACTGAGTTAAATTGTCGTGGTTATTTTTAGCACAGCGAAGATACCACCAAGTCTGCACGAGGTCGCTACTGTTTACAGAGCTTGCACCCTTTTTAAATCTACGTCACTTAGTGGGACAAGTTTTTGAGCCCACTGTTATTATTACTATTACTTTCGCAGCGTGTTATTTTTGTTACTATTTTTCGTGGCGTGTGATAAGTAAGTGACTACATATTTTTAAATTATTATTCTCATGGCAGCTGAGAACCACCATGTCTAACTTCTTCTCCGGAGCATGCATGTTTTTTGCCGCCTAAGCGATTTAATTACTTGCGCGTCGAAAAATAGCCATGCAGGCGGCGAAGAAGTTAGACTGGGAACAGATGTAATAGTTTATTATTTTAAGTTTTATAGAGAATGAGAAGAAGCAAAAATTTTCTCATAACCATTTACAACATTTCAATAACGAAAATGAAAACATCAATCATGTTCCTCTAGGCCACACCAATCTACCTAGAAAATTATGAAGATTAATTCACATTTATATCATCTTACGAAATAGTCTGGAGATCTTTCTTCGAATCATGTTAAGACAATTCTGAGTCCGAAAAATTTTGAGCCACTCTAATTCAAGTAATATTTCAATTTAACAAATATATCTTTAGAAAGTTTGATTAAAATTCAAAGGAGAGAACAGGACAATTCTTCACCGAATATCACAGATATTACCCTATTGAGTGCTAAACTTGCTTGGGCGCTTCTCACTTAAAATTCGCCATCGCATTTAACGCAGTGAGGCAGCCGCAGCGCAGTTACGTCCGAGCGGCTTCAGGTCGACGCAGCATCTTAGATGGCGGCCGAAGCTGCGACGTGGCTGCGCTTACATGCTGCTGTTGAGCGTGTGTCATCTACGTCTAATGCAGAGGTTCTAAACAAGGGTTGAATTTACCCCTAGAGGTAAAAAATTATACAGTCGGGGCTAAATAAATGACGCACCTGATAATTTCAATAATGATTCATTAAATTTTATTTTGCAGAATGAGAGGCAAAGAGAGGACTAAAACGGCAAACAGGCAAAAAAAGCTTCTTCTAATTTTGAAATATTGAGAAGGCATGAACATACTCGGACTTCACTTTCTCAAACGGTTGTGGGTGTTATCATTACCACACATCCGTTGACGTAGAATATAAACGACTCCTTCAAAGATGATCGATTCATGAAAGTAAGGAGAGCAGATTAACAGAGGTGGGAAGTAAAGAGAGCAAATAAACAGAGGTGGAAAGCAAGAAGAGCAGATTAATAGAGATGGAAAGTAAGGAGAACAAAATAACTCTTTGAAAAGTAAGGAGACCAAATTAACAGAGGTGGAAAGTAAGGAGGGCAGATTAATAGAGGTGGAAAGAAAGGAGAACAAAATAACTCATTGATAAGTAAGGAGACCAAATTAACAGAGGTGGAAAGTAAGGAGAGCAGATTAACAGAGGGGGAAAGTAGGGAGAGGAGATTAGAAAAGATGGAAGGTAAATAGAGTGGATTAACAGATGTAGAAAGCAAGGAGAGAGGAATAACAGAGGTGAAAAGCTAAAGCAATTAAAAGCTTTGTACAATTCGTTAGCGTAAGGTTTGTATTCTGAAGTCTTTGCAAATCTAAAGGCTATTCGCATAAATCAATACCACAAATGTCTCGTTTATTTCTAAATCTTACCCGTTTTTCACGCAGTGCTGTAAAGTGGATGGATAAATAACCATTATTATATTCAAATTAGAAGCTCGTGTATTATGGAAATTTTCATTTGCAAAATATTTTTTGTACGTATTTTCATCATTCGAGTAATGCGTGAAATTATACACATGATAAGCTATTTTCTTAACAATCTTGGGAATCTGAAAGAAACGGCTAATCAACAAGGCAATCACTCGCAAAAATTTAGTGCATGTGCAAAACCAATTGAGAAGGAAAATGAATATTTTTTCTTGAATCGGATCTAACTGAAACTATTATCAAATATTATTTAATTGAAGTCATAATTGAATTAAATTATTACGCGAGCTGTTTAAACATAGAATGCCACCGACAGAAATGTGAATAAATTTAAAAATCCGATAAATTAATTTCCATTCTGCAAAATGAGCACAAGTGATGTACCAAGATAAATTCATAGCAAGCGGCTACAGTTAACGCGCCCGCTAAATATATTTGATTTCACGTCACAAATTACATCGTATAGTATTTCGAATGCAATTCAAGCTATTCATAAGCAATTCATTGTCTAAAAATGCATCTCCGACGTATACATGCTGTTTTCCATGCAATTATCCTTATCGCGAAATCATGGTACACAGTAAATTAAATCCTTTCATCGTCAATACTGGATTCAAGACGCTACTGGAGCTAAAATTAGGGCTTGCGTAGTAATTGTGTAGAATCAGAAGCCTTCTTTTCGACGCTGATCGCAGGTTTCTGCTCATTATACAAATGACCTCTTCAGGATGCAATATTTCTTCTGGCTTCTAACGTTTTTGTTCACTATGTGAGCGGATATCGATGTAACATAACAGATTTTATGATATTTGTCATTCTGTTTTTGTTTTCACCGTTCATTCCGTATTCCTATTTCTATTTTCAATTATCAAAAGATAATTGTTGCCTCAACGTTCGCTCTTCGCTGCAATGATTGAAAATTTTACAAATGAGGGTAATATCTATGTATATCCTTTACAATTTCGCAGAGCTTATTCACACTTTTTCATTTCTTACATTGTTACTGCCATAGCATTAAACGAAAATTTTAGGCAAATAGAGACGGTTGGTGTGATACCCAAGTCGTTACACACTCATTTTATGAATTCCATTTCACTTTAGCCTGATTCCAATGAGATATTTTATCTCGACAAAAGAGTTAAATGTCAATTTTAACGTGATAAGGCTCACGCTAAACATAGAGTAACCAATAAATATCTTGCTTGTGGGTTCCAGGTTGATGATTCGAATGGGAACTCGAATTTTAAGTTGTTAAGTTATCCTGGCCCATTAGGGCAGGCGGAGAATGGCATCAGCCTCCCTGAGTTACGGTTGAGGCCAGAGTGCCTGGTTTCCCAAAAGAGGGTCGAGCCTTCAAGCACCAGACTTTTCGTGACGGTTAAAATTGAGCCTCACGAGGAAGTAGCGTCATTCGAAAATTATATTGAAGTCCTATTTGCAATAAAAACATTGGTTCCAATTGATTGAATTAATGACGATGTTTAATATAACTCATCATAGAAAATAAATCGAATAATGGTAGAAGACGATTGTAACAAAAGAGCCATTCTCGGCGTCAACGTCGGGTTTCGTTGGTGAGGTGTGGCCGTTTGTTCCGGAGTCGTTAAGACACGGGATGTGAAGTTGCTGCGGGCTTTAGAATGTGTGTTATCGATGAGAATCAGCGAGAGCGTCCTCTAACTGCTTCACTCGTATGTGATGGTTTCAGCTTTTCATACACGTTTTGAGATGACTCATATAAATGGTGATGACTGTGGTGATGGTGATGAATGTGGTAATAGTGATGACCTTAGTGACGGTGATGACAGTCGTGATATTCATCAATCCAAATTAATGTTCTTCCATTTGCTCGGGATAGAAATAAATTTTACAAGTATTGTTTTTTAAGTTTTGATGTCAGGAACATGGACAATGTAAATCGTTGGACGCCCCTTGTTTTAAGGAATTCAGTTGATTATCCAACCAGTACTTCACCGTGGCAACACATAGAGACATTGAATCTATACATTTCAAATTTGGTGAGTTCCACAAGAGTTGTTGATTTATATTTCTCAATATGATCTGATCGATTAAGCATCTTATAATTTCTCCGGTTCTTTTAATTTTTGACCTTCATTTTTTCTTTGCATCAGGTCGCTCATTAAGCTGTGCCAACATTTATCCCCAAATCTTGAGAATATTTTCTGCAATTCTTTTCTTCATCGAAAAACGTCACAAATTCTTTTTCTGTCATTTGAAAATATCTTGTTATATTTTATAACAAGGTTTTTCTGCATGTGATAAAATCTTTACATGAAAATATTTGAAGAATGAATCTTTGTCAGAACGGGGAAATATATTTACAGAAGTTAAAAATATTTATGATACATGGGAAGTTAATTTTTCGTTTGTGTGCAAGGGAATTTTCGTACGTGTGAAATTGTTTTTTCGGTAGTGTGAAATTGAACTTCGTTTGTGTGAAATTGTTGGTTCAATACTGTCATCGTTCCAAGTTATAATTGCTGTGTGATTAAATGGTATTTGTATTCATTGCAGAATTGTCTGAGATCGTGCGTTGGGGACAAAACAATTTGAGCCTCGCCAGCGTCATCAGCCTCCTCTCTACCCCCGATCCCTCCCTCTAGCCTGGTATATAAACCTTTGATGCGCAGGGTGAACCTGCAAGACAAGTTGCGAGTGCGTGTGTGCAGACGTGGCAGTTCATTGCGCAGTTTTACTAAGAAGGGTTTGTTTCTCCAGATTTGTTCAATTTAGGTCGCCAAACCTTTCAAAGCAGACGACATGGTAAGAACTATGGGAAGTTTGTAAATAAAATTCCAAGTTTGAACTTTTATTGTTCAGAAGTTTTACCTCATCCTCATCTAATCAAATTTTTAATTTTGTTCTGCTTCTACTTGTATTAACATATATATGTACAATTGGTAATTTACAATTTTTTTGTCTTGAATGTATTCCAAATATGATTCCCAACTTTTCAACCTTGCAAAATTGTTCTAGTTCTACTGGTGTTAAAATACGGTGTTTCACTAATTTTTTTACTAAGGGAACACTCAATTGTCCAAATTTTAAATTATGTCTCTAAAAGGCAACTCTTTGATGCTTCGAACATCGTTAGACTGCGAAACATAGAAGAACACTCAGTCACATTGATCAAACAAATGTCAATCCCAAAACTTAAGCTACATCAGACTGAATAAAAAATGTTTGGAATTACAGCACAAGAAGACTAGATAGGACAAATTTTGTAATTCAAGAGTAAAATGACAGAAGACTATTTGACTAGTAAACAAATCAAAAAATTGTGTACAGTGTTGGTAAAAAGGAGCATATTTATATTAGAGCAGCATTGCACATTCATCAACGTAATCGAACCCTCAACGGAAATATAAATTACTTTTTTGCTCAGAAGTAGTTCAAAAGAACTTGTGGCTGGAATCTCCGCTTGATCGTTCATTTTGCCTCTATCTCTGCTACTGTTAACATATATCTGATGTACGATAACAACTAGTCTTCTGTAATTTTAATCTTATTTTAAATTTGTCCCATCTAGTCTTCTCATGCGGTGGTTACCAACATTTGTATTCAGTTTGATGCAACTTAGATTTCGGATTTACATTTGTTTGCTCAATGCGAATGAGAGTTCTTCTGTATTTTGTAGCCTGATGATGATGTTCGAAACATCGAAACTTTGCTTTTTAGCAACTGACAGTTATAGACTTTAAACAATAATTATTGAGTGTTATTTTTCGTAAAAATGATTAGTGATTACGCATTCCAGATAGTGATCCGATGGGCCAGGTACCAGTTCTGTGCTCATTAGTTTGATTGACTAAAGTAAAAGTTTAGTAGCAATAAAGTTAAACTACTAATATGTAGGAAGCAAGTTGTTTGTATGGCAGTAGAATAAAGTTCGATTACAAAAAAAGGATACTTTTCAGTTAGATATACATAGTGGATGAGGTCATGCGTTTTCTGACGAATGTTACTTGCATAGAACTTTAGGGCTCATGAATTATTTTGTCCACTACAATTAATTTTTTATTGTTTCCATCAGCTTCCGCTGAGCGTTGGTTCGGCCGCCACCAACAAGACGGTTCTGGACCGTTACCTGGAGCTGGTCATCCCCGACACCAAGTGCCAGGTCATGTACGTGTGGATCGACGGCAGCGGCGAGGGGCTCCGTTCGAAGTCGAGAACCGTTGACTTCATACCAAAGACTCCATCTGGTGAGCTGGTCGTTCTTTTGCCAGTTCAGTACGATAATTCTTTATCGATGAAAGATCATTTTTTCACACCGCTGACAATTTTACTGTGTAGAAAAACTGTTTTTTAATTTCTAAACGGACAAACCACAAGATTTACCAAGTTTAACACACAAGATATCCCAAATTCAATTTCAATATTCATCTTTATCTCTTTTTACAGAGCTTCCTGAGTGGAATTTCGATGGCTCTTCAACTGAACAGGCCGAAGGCAGCAACAGTGATGTCTATCTTCGCCCAACAACAATGTACCCGGATCCCTTTAGCCTTGGAAACAACAAGATTGTAATTTGTGAAACTTACAAGCACAATAAACTACCCACTGAAACCAATCGCCGTAAATCGTGTTTGGAAGTAATGATTCAAGCTGAAAATTTTCACCCCTGGTTTGGTATGGAGCAAGAATACACCATTCTGGACGTGGATAATCATCCTTTTGGGTGGCCAAAGAACGGTTACCCAGGACCTCAGGGTCCGTACTACTGTGGAGTTGGCGCTAACAAGGTCTACGGGAGAGATATAGTAGAGGCTCATTACCGGGCTTGCTTGTACTCAGGCATTGAGATCTCCGGTACAAACGCTGAGTCCATGCCCGCACAGTGGGAATTTCAAATTGGACCGTGTGAGGGAATACAAATAGGTGACGATCTGTGGATGGCTCGTTACTTTCTACACCGAGTTGCGGAAGATTTCAACGTTATCGCTTCTTTAGACCCAAAACCTATTTTAGGAGATTGGAATGGAGCAGGAATGCATTGCAATTATTCAACTGAAGATATGCGTAATCCTGGAGGCATGATACACATTGAAAAAGCTATCGAAAAACTTGCTAGCGCTCACGTGGCTCACATCAAAGCATACGATCCTCATGAAGGTAAGGATAATGCTAGGCGACTAACTGGACGTCACGAAACATCTTCTATTCATGATTTTTCCGTCGGCATCGCGGACAGAGGAACATCTATAAGAATTCCTCGTAATTGCTCGGATGATGGCTACGGTTATCTCGAGGATAGAAGACCGTCGTCTAACGCAGATCCATACGTTGTGTCTGAAATTATCGTAAGAACTACTTGTCTTTCTTAATAATGGCAAAGAAATTTTATCACACTCCAACTCAATAAAAATTCTGCATCATCTTTCTTGCCAGCGTATCCTACAGTTTGTTAAAATGTTATGGTTTTAGAGGTAATTTTCGTAGCTCCATTCAATCCCTGATATATCAAAGAGTTTGTTTCGCTCAAAGACGCCAGTTTTAAAATTTTTTCATAGAGCAAATACTGTAAAACTACTTCGTATTATTAAAAGGTAGTTGAACACAATTTTAATTTTTATTAATTTGTTGATTAAAATACATGATATAAAATACTTTGGTATCTCCGATGATGAACGAACAAAATCTTTACTTAAATGTTATTTAACGTACGTTTAGCTTTATTCTGTTTGGAATGTTCACAATTTCGTTCATTCATATCTTCGTTTCAAGATATTAACCTCGCGTTAAAGCTTCAAGAGTCTAGAAATTTTACGCTTGATTCTTATGAAATGTACATTGTACACTAAATGTTTATTTCATACGTATGACAAAACACTGATTTCAAAGTCGTATTGATTCATTCTTTTGTGTTAATTGTTCAAAACATACATGATGATGCGTCAATATCATCCTGTATTGTTTCATGTTTGAACATTGTTTAATCAAATTCTAATCTCAGTGTTTTGCGTATGAATTTCATGTTATTTTATACGTTAGTTGTAATAAGCTATAAATGAAGTGAACTTTTGGAATAGAGAAACTTTTTCAAAGAATAAACCCCGTTGTTGAAAATCACCAAGCACGAATTCTTATCAAGGACACAAATTAGTATTTTATTTTGGAGAAACAAAAAATTCACTCACAAGAATGCATTCCTGGAAGTAATGTTTGGACGATATACATTGGAGTACTTGTTTGACACGTCGACTATTTTCTAAAGTTCTATGGTTTAGTCTCTCAAATTCCTGTAATTTGTATAAATGTAATGAACAGCGCTGCTGCTATGCGCAGAGTTGCCATAGAGAGATCATGCGACTCGCGCAGCAAAGAATAAACAGATCTTTTCCCTCAGCATTGCCTCAGTGAGTTCAAAACTTCTGTACGCCATGATTCAGAGTAACATTAGTTTAGCTATCGAGTATCTGAAATAGTGGACAACTTTTACGTACAATTTTTCCTCCATAAAAACAAAGTGAACTCAAAGGTTGGAATTATTTTCCATTTGTGGTAATGAAATTTTCAGAAGTTTTAATGTTGATTGAAGGTACTTAATAATTTATAGCTCAAGAAATATTAATAACTGCAAATAAAGTACTAAGGCAATGCGGCGGGTATTGTATGGTAATCTGAAGTGAAGCGCATTCTCCATGCTTCATCTCAACTCTAGCTAGAATTTGACTATCGAATACTTTTTAAATCAGGTTAGAAAGGTCTGAAGAACAAAATCATACGATCAAGAGAATTATGCTTTAATTTTGTATCAATTATTGTAACTTCTTTCATTTGCTGCACTTTTTTTGCTCTCAAACTGATCTTAAAGCCCGTTGGAAAATTTTGGTTACTTGTCGCCTGAATTTGATAAGATGTGAGACTTACCTAAACTTGAACTAACTACTTACATAACAAGTACTGCTGTTCCATCTTGGAGCCGTTAGTAACATTCAAGCCTCACTATGCGTTGAGAGAAGATCTGTGCCTACACTAAAAGCAAAATTGTAATTTTATTCCCAGTCAATTTATATAGGGGTTTTATTTTGTATTTAGATCGTTGGTGAACAAAAAGTATCAACCACCTATGTATATTAGACCCTCTCGTCTACACTCAATACATAATCTACAGAGTTTTATTTTATCATTTTTCCCATAGCATGAGAAAGGAACCAAGGAGTTTGGATTCAGTTATTAATGAATATAATCTTTATTCGTTATGGAAAAAAAAGAATGATTTTACAAATTCTCTGTTTATGTTCTCATCAAAAAATTAATTACTGCGAACCGAGACAAAATTTAACAGCAAGTTAAAGTTTTCTCACTTCTTTAATTTAAAAAAAAGCTTGTGCTGATGTGCGGCAAATCGAAAAAACATTATTAGATCTTAATAGTCAGGGATTCCACCTCTAGCGCGGGAGGAGCGGTAGCCAACGCTGGAGCTGGAGAGCCGCACATGCAGTTCCAGAGCATGCGTTTAGCGCAGGGTTGCGGAGTCGGAGTCGGAGTCGGGAGTCGGAGTAGCCGGAGTCGCATGTTTTAGGGTGGAGTCGGAGTCGCTTTTCTGAATGTGTGTGGAGTCGGAGTCGGAGTCGCATTTCTGAATGTGGTGGAGTCGGAGTCGGAGTCGGAGTCGTTCATTCGGATGTGGTGGAGTCGAGGTTGGAGTCGCCATTTTTTGGTGTTTTTGATTCTATTTTTTCCAAAAACTATTCATAATTGTTTAAAACCGAAAGTAAACCAAACAGAGTTAAAATACTTTACTGAAAAGCAACAAAAATACGCAATGTTTTTATTGATTTTTTTGATCGAGGTTCGAAACAGCGTATTTATACCTATCACTTAATACGATCAATGGTCATTGATATCAATTGTCATTGTGGGTTCTCACACATATATATGTGATACTCACGAGTGCAAGGTACAATTTTCGTACTGAAGCAATAATGCATATATTACAGTGAAAAAGCCGGAATTAGTAATTGAAAGCAACGCAAATTCATTCTGTTTGTTTCTGTTTCTCTCATTCCGCCTTCAATTAATACATAGGATCTAGAAACTAGTAGTTAATGTGTTGCAAGTTACTTGCAGAACAGCTCAGCTGAATTAATACATTGTACTCACAAAAAAAGTGGTAACTCTGTACGATCTTACTGTGTCTATATTCTGTACCAGTGGCTCCTTAAAATGATTTTTGCTAGTGTTTCCTTTGATGTTGCTTTGGTGTTTTGATTGATAATGACTAGTCTTTGCAGTAACCAAAAGTTATGTTGTGATCATAAATATTTCTAGTCTTTAGGTAATGATACATTGATAATGAGTAGTATTTGCCAAAAAGCTAAAGCTATTGTCTGATACATAAAGAGGTCTAGTTTTCAGGTTACGTAATGGCTATTCATAATGAAAATTTAATTATCTTATTTTCATGCTAATAACTGTAACAAAAGTTGATTTTTTCAGCTAAATGTAGTACCTATACACTTCAAATTTATTTCTTTGTTTTGTCTACTTCCTTGTCTTTAGGTCAAGTTAACAGGCATTAATAATGAAAATTTTTACTCATTTCAAAAGTTGTTCCTTGAATTTTGTTTGGTTCTACAAGAGTTATATTGTATTTTATCATTTCATTTTCTGGTTTAATTTGTATCTCCTGATCATTCCCAAGTTTTTAAGTAAGCACACGCTGAAAAGAAGATTTTCATAAGCATGTTTTCACAATTTTAAAAACTGAAATAGTGTCTGTTTCTCAGCATTATATAATTAATGACTTTTTCTCAAGAAAGTTTTGGAAATGTTGTAAGGTAATCAAAATCGGTATTGGGACACTTGAAAAAATAAAATACAATATGAAAGAGCTGCAATGAAAATAATATCACAACACTAGCAAATACTTCATTTAGTGACACTCATATTGTGACTGACAGCAATGCACTATCTCTGCTACAATGATTGTTGCATTTATACGACCGTGCAAATTTTATTGCTGAAAACGTTACAAAAAGCACCAAGGGTACAAAATGAAAAGAACGTGGTAGTTTATTATAGTAAGAAAGTGTCAAATACATAGTAAAAAGTCAAACGAGAATAAAAGACAGTATCATATTACACACAAAGAAGCTCAATGTGGCTTTTATTCGTAAACAAAATGTTCAGAAAATGTCAGGCCCCTGCGAAGAAAGCAGAACAACTTTGGCCTATTATAGCCAAGATATAAAATTGTCTGAGCTACAATATGTCACCTTTTCTGCATTGTTACCCTGCATAGTGTAGATACAGAGAAGAAAAGGCGTTGTGCAAATCTTGCCTGCCTTATCTACATGTGTATATGATATAGCGTAATTTTGGGGATTTTGAGCATAGTAATTGAATTAACTTTTGTAATTTTGTTGAATCGGAGCATACTTAGGAATAGAAAAAACTGTTGATACTTATCTATGCTTATCAGGGGATGCACTGCCTACTTTGCCTACTCCGAAGACACCTGTCAGTAACATATTTGTATATTTGTATATAATTGTGTACACGACCTGTCATAAACGACGTGATTCGACATTGTCGTTAAACAAATCTTCCAGATGTGGATGACAAATAAATAATCCATCCTAATAGTTGCCACGATTGAAATATTCTTGTGCTTGTGCACTGGTGAAACTCGTATCACAGATACGATCATTATGCATCCTTTCAGAGCATGAAAGGGACAGACCAACCAACCTAGATAAACCAACCAATTTTATTTGGTCAGTACTGAATTAAACATTGTAAAAACATAAAAGTTATGCACAGGAAAACCCAAATCTTTTTATTCATTTATTCGTTCAAGGAGACACTTGGCATCTTATTTGGTAAAGAATAATCAACACTACATGTGGTGTTTTTTTTGTGCCGACAAATTTCAATCATAGGTACAAAAATTTAAAAAAAATTGATTTTCACGAATGATGAAATGCCGAAATGCCTTAGCTTTCGAGTTATACGGACTTAAAAGAAACTTTAAAACTCAAATTAGGAGATCTTGTGAGCTCCATTCTTAACGCTAGTCTTGATAGTTCCGACCGCACTAAAGCAGTTTTTTTATTTTTACGATAAAACCTGCAAGCATTTTACAATTACGATAAATTTGCAATTTGAACGTTCTTTTGTATATTAACTCAAAGTCATTAATGATAAACGTTAGTAGATATTTCATTACATTAATAAAACGTGCAAACATTATTCAATGCTTAATAGTTTAAAACTGCAGACACTTTTCCCCGTAAAATGCTTGCAGTTCTCATTGTAAAAATATCACAAACCTGTTTCAGTGGGGTAGGAACTTCAAGACTTCACCTTCACCTTTTCACCTTTTCACCCATCAAGACTTCACCTTTTTCACTTCAAATTAATCTTAGTCAAGGTCAATTTAATTCAAGTCAAGATCAATCTAATCCAAGTCAAATTCAAATTAAAGCAATCCTAAGTTGAGTTAAGAATTGACGTAATCACTCGTTCATTTGAGCATTTTTTGTATTAAATATGCCTTTATTTTATGTAATGAGCAAGACAATCGTTTTAATTTTCAGCAAGGAAACATAAAATTTCCGCTGGTGTCCGGTGTCGCAATCTAAGGACAAGCTGTCGTAAAATGTGCTAAGTCCCCAGCATCAGGAGTCAGAGTGTGATTCAGATCTTCGAGCGGCGTAAAAAATACCGGTCAATTATAAACACTTCTTATTATACTACTCACTTGAATTCCTTTAAAATTCTACATTTATGGCAGTTTGCATCCATTCAAATTTTTATGTTCAGAAGGTAATTTTATGTTACACATGCACATAGTAGTATCGAGGAATTATTTACACTCAAATAGAGATTTATGTCCGTGAAATTTCACTTAATCACATGTATCAAATCATAGATACATGCTACAAATTACGATTATCATTGGACGATATGTACATTTAATCCATAAAAAAATATAGCAACAAAGTCCTTTTTCGCTCGTCCAAATGATTTTCGTAAAAAGAAGTTATAATTTATCTCATCGACAGAGATGATATATTTGCCTTGGCCTATTAATTTGAAGGGATGGCAACATTTTTATTGCTAATGCATAAATGTATCTGTTAAATGTACTCCTATCAATTGAATTCAAACGGAATCGTACATAAGTACTCAGTGAATCGCGTTTGTATATTTCTCTAAAAGATTAAATCTACATAACGTCCAATAGTTCTCTTATGTATTCGCATGTATATGATTTCATCCATGTGACAAAATAAAATTACAAATATGTAAATCTCTAAATGAGAGTGGAAACATCCCCGAAACTGCTTTGTGTACCTTCGAACATGAATATTTGAATGGATGCATACTAACATTAATGCAGAATTTAAAATAACTACAATGAGTAGTACAATACAAAGTGAACTGGTTATATTTTATATTTGACTGGCATCTTTTACGCCGCTCAAAGATCTGAATCACACTCTGCCTCCTGATGCTGGATACTTAGCACATTTTACGACAGCTTGTCTTTAAATTGCCACACAGGCGAAAGTTTATGTATTCCTTGCTAAAAGGAAAAACGATTGTCTTCCTCATCACATCCAATAGAAACATGTTTAATGCAAAAAACGCTCTAATTAACGAATGATTGTGTTAATTCTTAACTCAACTTAAAGTTGGATTAATCAGAATTTGACATTGATTAAATTGAACTTGACTGAGAATAATTTGAACTTGACTTGGATTAAATCAAACTTGACTTGGATTTATTCGAACTTGACTGGGATTAAAATGAACTTGACTTGGATTAAAATGAACTTGACTTGGATTAAAATGAACTTGACTTGGATTAAAATGAACCTGACTTGGATTAAAATGAACTTGACTTGGAATAATTTGAAGTGAAAAAGGTAGCGCCAACATTGGCGCGCTCGTGGCATCACACTTTAGGTTTCAAAGTTTCTTTAAGTCCTCACAACTCTAAAACTAAGGAGTTTTGGGCATTTAATCATTCATGAAAATTGATTTATTTTGAGTTTTCCATCTACGGTGGAAAGTTCTCAGCACTAAAAAAAAGTTACACATATATTGAAACGCTTGGTGTCTCCATCAATTTATAATTAAATTTGTGTTTTTGTTTTTAATTTCCCCTATGTTAATACAATGGGAATTAGCTTGATTGGATGGTATCATAAATCCCATTCAAATGGTATAAAAAACCTAACATCTGCTCACTTTTGTTTAAAGGTAAAAAATTTTGCTTTAAAATTGAATCTATCGTTGAGGAAATGCAGCTTATCGTGGAGAAAAGGTATGTCAAATTTGTTGAAAACTTCTTTGCTAATAATAATTTGAAATATTATATACATTTGTTGCTTGCTTGGTTGGTGTGTACGTCTGTGACGTTCATAAGGATGCTAATTGACCGTATCAGTGATAAGAGTTTCACCAGTGCACATGTACAAAAATATTTTAATCGCGAGAACTATTAGAGTGGATCTGTTTGTTTGTCATCTATATTTTGGGACTTTTTTAAAGAAAACTATCGAATTCTGTCATTTTTGAAAGATCATGTACACAACTAGATATATACTAGTAAAGATTGATTTTTAACATTCTGTTGCCAGTTTAAAAGTCGTTCGTAAATAGTAAAGATCATAATATCCATACGTGCAGGTTGCAATACCTGCAAGCAGTAATATTTATCTTATAAATTGTGAATAGGTGGAGTTGGAGTCACAAAATTGTGATTAGGTGGAGTCGGTTTTGGAGTCGCAAAATTTTAGAAAGGTGGAGTCGGAGTCGGAGTCGCAAAATTCTGGAAAGGAGGAGTCGGAGTCGGAGTCGGAGTCACAAAATTCTGGAAAGGTGGAGTCAGAGTCGGAGTCGGAGTCGCAAAATTCTGAAAAGGCGGAGTCGGAGTCGGAGTCGTAAATTTATTCCTCCGACTCCGCAACCCTGGTTTAGCGTTCCTGCACAGGGTCTGCAGGTCAAAAATTGCAAGTGTTGAACTGTCTCGAATTCTAGACAGAGGCTCAACTAGTTAATTGGAAAAAAAATTGATTCATTGTGTTTTCTGCACCACATCAGGATCTTTGGCGAAGCTATTGCACATGCTATTGAAGAAAATACGAAGCTATTAAAAGAAATGTTCACATTTAAACAATCCTAGCTCTATCCTAGCTATTTAGGAAAGTGAATTTACTTAAACATGTTCACAACAGTTTGCATTCTTGAAATGACAGCTTAGTAGTCTAGATTATATTTAATGGAAGTTTCAAAAGCTCATTTATTCAATTCAGACGTTTGAGATCCAATTGCCTTTCTTGACCTAAATTGAAAAAGGAAAAAGTCTAAGGCGTTTACATTGGACGCAAGGGAGTAAGCAGTAAACAGTCAAAACAGTCCTCTTCAATAAGTTGTTGTAATAGGATCTTGCATGGATAAAAGTTAAAATATTTTCGAATATTTCGACTGATGGTTGCTCATGACATGATGTTTTTAAATCATTTCTTAAGCATGAAAATCTTTGATTTTCTTAAATGGAAATCAAATTAACATTTTGCCAATCCTTCCTATTAAGTTTCTTCCCACTATTAGTTGTCACTTAAACCGATTTTTTTGTTTTCACATCTAATTCCATCTCGCAGAGGAGGCCGGTGTACTGTGAACCGAATCTATCCTCAAGGGTCATCTTTCATTTTCTATTCTCATTTTATCATTTTGTCTGCTAGAAATGAGTGAGCTATGGTTTGCTAGCGCAACGAGCTGCGCGACCGAGACACCCAAAGTTTATCCTTTCGTGGTGCAACTTGAACTTAACTTCACTGAGCTATCTGGGACGATTGCTCAACTGAGAAGAAACTGAGGTTAAAGCTTGAATCCGTGCAGAAAGAAACACATCTAACAGTATTTAACATCAACAGTATCACAGCGCAGCCATTATGAGAGTTAAATCAATCAGACCAAATCTTGCAAATTCAATCTAATAATAAATGCAATGCTAATTCAATTTATGTGTAATGTTTCAGGACGTAGACGAAATAAATAGGATATTCCCATAGCTTACTAACATAAAATCAAAAAAGATTGAAGTTATCTACCCAATTAGGGCGAAAATGGAAGATGGTTTGTGTCAAGTGGCCACGAGTTGCTCAGGTTAACATGATAAATATTTAAAGTCGGGTAATTTTATCAACGCCTGAAACAGTTATTAGTTACGCGCTCTTAAACACTTTAAACTATCACTATTTTACAACAGGTTACTCCTGGGGTTGTTTAAATCCGTTGGTCCAGCGCCAACGGCTAAGATCTATTTATTTTAAAAGTAAAATACTCCAAGCGGGAGCAATGCGATGCACAGTGGGCTGCGCAGCACTTCGGGTAGACTTCGATGCTTGATTAAAATCTACAAAATTACGATGAAATAAGTCGCTTGCCAACGACAGTTTATAAATGGTGGCAGCTCGAAAGCCTCTTAGTTCTGCAGCACTCGTGGCCCTTCTCCCGGTCTGCACAGCGGACGGCAGCTTGTAGCTGAGTACAAGATTGCCACACCAGTGGACATTTGCCGGCTGATCGCAGGTGGAGCTTGTGAGCAAGACCTCGTTGACCCCGCTGACCCAGGTGCGCTGCCGTAGGCAGGACCCGAAGGAATACTTTACGGGGGAAAAAGGAAAGAAGACTCAGTATATTGATGATTGGCTTACATGACAGTTTAGAAGCCCAATTATGATCAGTTCTCTCATGCACAATAGTTAGAGTATACCCACTTAAGGAAATGGTTTAGTGAAGAAATGTCGAGCAAAGTCATATATGACGTTCAACAAATAGACAAAAACAATTGTCCCCAAATGAAGACAGTCAAGTCACCCCACAGCCAAAAAAAGTGCTAATCACTCGTTAAGAAGGCGCGCTGGGAGGACGAAGGTTGAGGTGAACTCGTCGAGGTAATTTAAGCTAAATAGACCACCCTAATTTACAACCAGTGGAGAATCAATGAGGACTTCAATAAACCAAACCAAAATTATAACAAAGACATCAGGGTACGAAATCCTGCGATTTTCCAACCAAGCTCTCCCAAGGCGAAATGCCGCACAGAGAAATACCGAGCGGAATCCCTCACTCCACCAGGGCCAAATAATGCCGCCCGAGGAGAAGAAGAAGCGGAGGAGTCACTCGTGGGCAAGAACCAAGAAGCGTCCCTACCGGTCGATGGCAAGCGAGCAAGTTCTAAAACTGGCTAAAACTTCTTCGAAGAAACAAGCACATGCATGTGCAATAAAGGTCTTTTAAACGAAGGTAAACTTCGTGTTCACCCTGTGGGGATTTTTTTCCCACACAATTAAGTAAATTTGCTAACTTGCCCTCAGTCTCTCTCACGACGCAGTATTCTGTTTTGAATTTTTTTACCGAATTAAAAAAGTGTAAATGAAAACGAATATCAACCAAATAAAATCTTTTTTTACTAATCTGCAATCACAATCACATCAAAACTTATTCGCTTCTTTTTTAGAACCAGCATAGAAAAAACGCTCCACAATAGATCACGCCTAGTATCAGTTCATGCTTGAAAAAACTTGAAGTTAATACGAAAGATCTGTTCACTCATTCTATTTTTTAGCACAAATCAACCAAATTGAGTAATACAAATGAATGATGTATAGATTGTTATTTCAAATTTCACAGATGATGAATAATTGTCTTTACTCTGTATTAGAGTAATAAAAATCAGTGCAGAAAATAGACTAGAAATTGACATCGTTTTCCTTACTCGTTTAAAATTTACCTAAAAGAATTAATTTTAAAAAATAATGAAACAAGAATAAAAAGGAAACCAAGTTTAAGTTCCTGCACACTCAAATGTTTTATAATTATTATTAATGTACTTCAGATTACTTTGTGCTATCTTACGATTGTTCATATCCAAGTTTATTACTTCCTGAGTGTGTGCGACTTGGCGCTTAAAACACAACAGCAATGAATGCGCTCAAATGGTGTAGGTAAAATTTTAATGAAGAATTCCAGTGTCTCCAAGAGCAAGAATCTAAAACCTGAGCACGCGTGTTGCCAGCATTTGGTGCTTGCGAGAAACTTAATCTCTTGCTTCCTGAAAATCCGTTGACAGTCTAATAATTAAAATAGCTGAAAGATACTTGGAAAGTGTTCCCAATTTATCACTAAAGGATTTTCCATCTCAAAAGTTGCATTAGGTTAAACGAAAAAAAAAATTCTCCTTTCCCGAAAATCGCATTTGATTTTTTTTTCGTTGTAAGAGCTATTAATGTTTTTGCAATAAACAGATAGTTTAGTAATGATTCAATTAATTAACTTCTTCGACAGTTTATGCAAGCAAAGAATAGTTATAAGAAAAAATTTCATCATTCGAGTAAAAAATGACATCAGAAAAGATTTTTATAGCTCTATTGCTGACAGAAGTATTGTTGTAAGTGACCCAATACTGAGTTCATAAAACACAAACACTCACTGGTACAACAGGCTTTACCAAATAACTTAACTCTGTTAATCTTAAATTGTAAATGTGCACAACGCAATGACGCTTAATAGAAATGTATTGAAGTTAAATCTAAGAATCACTTGGAATTCAAAAGTGATAGCTTACTCTAGGGAGCTGGCCACAAAATCAACAACCAACCCAACGTTTAATAAGAATTATAATCTACCGAAAAGCGAAGTAAATCATATTCTGAAACGAGATTAGCCATTCAGCAAAAAATGAAAAATCAACCTCACAGAATCTGTAGAATGCAGGAATTTAACAAATCTGATTTCAATTTTGATAAATAACACGAATGTTTCAATGATGAGCGTAAAGATGAGTACTGTCAATTCGTATAGCTAAAATCAGATTAAAAATATGCAAGGAAAACGACGGACTTTGACTTGTTAAGAATTTCCGTGAGCCTCTCTCAGATACATTTCGTATTTGAACTTTAAGGGAGGCATAAAGCTGCAATGTCAGTGAGCTTGTGAGCTTTTATTTATTCTTGTTTGAGGATTTACATTTACCGATTACACTCGATGCACCAAACTTTGACCCTTAACTGGCCCGGTTGAACCGATCTAATTACTACACAAAATCTGTGCATGGCACCAACTTCTTTTCTGTGATCTTAGTTTATGTCTGTAACCGTGCTCATTTTTTGCTCGTGTGAATGTGTTTGTTTCATGTCTATTTCTTTATACTGGCCTTTCAGAGTGCTATTAATTATTATTTGGCTCAACCGAGCCCAATAAACTATCTCGAGCCTCAGTCGAGGCCAGTTAATTAACTGTCTGGTGGCTCAGTCGAGGCCAATTAACTGTCTGGTGGTTCAGTCTAGCCCCCTATACACTCGAGGCCATCCATGTACCCCCCATTTACCCCTATTCCCCCCATTATCTCTGTAATAATGGTAAAAAAGGGAAAATGTCGTAGACACGACCCTTATTTATTTCTCCAAATACATTGGTATGCCAATTTTCATAGATCTGTATTCTATAGAAAGAACGTTACAGTCATTTTGTAAAAATTAACTAATATCTTCTAATCTGTAATTCTTTACATAAAATTTTCCTATGTAACTCAGAAATTATCATAGATATCAAAATAATCCTTCGACTCGTCGTCATGCAGCAATTTATTGCGCATCCAATGGCACCTAATTCATTGCTCTGCGATAAGTACTTTTTGAGAAGATGTCTCTTGAAAAGTACGCTTTTTCCCCTACTCTTTAACCCATTGTCTCCAAAATTTTTTCGAAAGTGGGAAAAAGTTATAGAGATGATGCCTATTTTCTTCCAAAAATACACACGTGTTTCAATTTTTACAGATCTAGATCCAATACAACAAACGTTACAGCCATTTTTTTTATTTTGGGTCGACGTCTCCCTTAAATCATTACAAGTTATTACAATATAGCAAGTCAAACATTATATAAATAGACTTATAATAATTTCCTAGAGTACCGAGATGGCGCGTCGAATTTTCCAAACACCAGCGTTCGTTGTAATAACTTATAATGATTTGATGCCGGTTAACTTTTACATTCTGCTACAGTATCCCCTTTCTTAATACTTGCATTGTTTATAATTCAGTGATTAGTAATAATTGTATAACGAACAAATAGTTTAATAAGTCTGAGTACTGTAATATCGTTAAGAAATAGGTGCGAATGGAAACCTTGCTGTTGCTGCTATGGAAGTAGAGGGAGAGGAGTGGGCGGTGTAGAAATCCTGCGAGACGAGTCTGTGCAGTCCGGTCAGGGTCCCTACCTGACTTCAGATGAGGGAGTCTTCTCGCCTCCGCAAATTTCCAGTTTTACGCCCATCAGATACCTAATTTAGATCAGGTGTTCTTTCTGTTTTGATGCAACTATTGGATAATTAGAGATTAGGTCCATGGCTACCTACTGATCATTCTAATGAATATGAAACTGATTTTATTTTATACTGGCCAACAGTGGGGGGCAGAGATAAATTTTTAAATTTTCAGCGACTTAACGGAACCCCCACGACTGCTGGCCAATTATCTAATTTTCATGTGTTCAGTCTGCATAGATGCTAAGAGTCTCGTCCAACTTTTTCTACTAGTTTTGCAATGCTGCACTGTTCCTTGAGGTCCCCAGGTGAACATTTTTGCAAAGCTGAAGGAAGGATGTGCCAGCATCCATTCCGAATTTTCAGCAACGGAACTTCGTTCCGAATAATAAGAACGAGAGCTTTAACGTTCCTATCAGGAGCGGACGAAGATACAAAGTTATTTTTTGTTGATAGCAGCCTTAGCATCCTCGATGAAAAGTAACTTTTTGTCAGTTCCTCCTTTCTGTGTACATCTAAGTATTATTCGGAATTGGGCAACGCTGCCATTTTTCCTGAATCACTCAGAAAATAGAATATTCGATCAACAATTCCAGCATCAAATACATCACTTATTGATCAAACTTTTTAAAGCAACTGTGCTGATCCCATTGTGGTTCAATCTATGTAATATATTCATATTTATATGTCCGAACACTCCAGGATTCAAAGCAGATTGAAGAAAATGTTTTATTGACAAACTATAAGCTCAGCCATTTGGTAGCCTTGCCCGTTTGATGTTATTAAAAAGGTTTAGGACCCTTTCATGTACTTGTTGACTGTACAGATATTGTGTGCTTTACTTTCTCCCGTTTTCTTTTTCAAGATATCGTCTTTTCTCCTTGTTATGGTATAAATGGCAAATTTCCTCAAATCTTAACGTTTTCATCACTGATAGATTGATAAAATTTCAATTTACTTTCACAACGCTCGAACAACAAAAATTCCTCTCTTCCCACGTCATAAGATGAAATCATTTCATTTCTCAAGGTGAGGACGAGAGAATCTATTCAGCTTTGTTCAATTGTCAATATTTCAGGTTTAGACTCGATGCATTTTAGTGACGCCAAAGGCTCGCCCTGCTCTGAAGAGCAGACCAAGCTCTGTCTTCCTCTGGCAAAGCCAGGGTCAACTCTACACCAGGTGGGGGAACTGTACAGTGCTTCTAGTAGGATTAATTCACTTTCCTGCTGGGAATTTTTTCAGCACTACGAATGTGATAAATAAGCGGCCAACCGTCTCTTGTATTTGAAGTAACAAATAACAGGATTTCAAAGTTTGTTCGCCTCTCCATGACATACAGAAGATAAATATGATCTTTCAATGAAAATTTAAGCGTTTATAAAACACTTTAAGCTAGAAGGCTCGGTGACGTAGGTTAAAATATTCATGATTGAATGCTTGCAAAATATTTTGCCGCAAGTAGTCAGGAGCTCTGCTCCGCTCGTAACCTTGGGCTATGGTCAATGTGATGCTGTGTGACGGTTTGTTAGATAATGTTTAATTCATTTTACTCTTCACTAATACTATTGTATTCTTCTAAGTTCCTTCTTACATCATATGCTGCTCTGCGAGAGATGTCGACCTGCTGTGTGGTGTTGCCTCATGTCTCAGCGCCTGATGTGAATTAATAAATAGGCATTGAGTGCAACTACAGCCTTGGACGCTGGGTGGCCGTTGCATGCCCTATACTCTCCTTTGTTTTTGTTTTTGCTTGGCTCCTGTGTTTCTCAAGTGTATTCCACAACCTCGAATACTGAGTCGCATTTAGTTCACCGATGTTCTGCTTTTCTCAGTAAAATATGTCGAATGTAATCTGTGTACAACTTATTTTTGCTTTCAATAGAATGAGTTACTCTTCTTTTAAAACAAACGTTGAGTGCGGACTTGCGTCGGAACCACATAACCTAGTGCGTCTTTAATGCAAGTAGTGCAATCAGTGTGCATGTAAATTAACTACAATGAAGTATTAGAGAGAATTTTTTCATTAAATGTTGCGGAGATTGTACATTCACACAATTTACGAGTATGTCAATGACACATTGTGCGTGGTGCAGTAATCTTTGCAAGGTTTCAGGGAAATCTGCACACGTCTCAAGCAACATTAATTTTACTGAGCAACTATTGATAAATAAACATTAAAAAGTTTTGCGACACCGTCCGAATGTCCTGTGCGTTCTTGTAGAAGCATCGCTTATCTTGGAGACGAAGAAATTATCAAAGGAAGAAACGTTAACGTCTCGCAAAATCGCCACATCGCGCTTTCTAAGGAGTTGAAGCTTGTTTTTTTAATTCACTCATGTTATTAGGTTTTCATTCATTTATCCAGAGTTCATAATTAGCCGGTAATCAATTTTGTTCCCTTTCTGAATAGAGGAAACAACAGTTAGGGTTCCGATGTAAAGACTCAGCCACTTGCCCTTACAACCAGAACTCAAGCTCTTCTTACGATCACACCATATCGATTTGCCACCCCTCGTGAATCAATGAATTTAAAGGCAGACTCCAGCCCGGTGCCTCTTGAGTAGCCAGAAGTGCGACCTACTCACGCGAATATCGTTCACCAAGACGCCATCCGAAAACTAACGGCAGGGTAGGCTTTCCTACAGCCATTTCTGCCTGCAGCGATCCCATCAGAAGAAGCACGTTTAACCGAGCTGTTTTCGTCTCCACTTGACATTTCACTCTCAGAGATTCCAAATTTTCACCCCGCTAAATAGCTCTGTTCAAGAATTATTGTCGCAATTTCAGGCTCAGACTCATTGCATTTAAATAAGTGACGCCATAGGCTCACCCTGCTCTGAAGAGCAGACCAAGTTCTGTCTTCCTCTGACATAGCCAGAGTGAACTCTGCGCCAATGACTCGCCCTATTTTAAGGGGCAAGATTAGCGCTATCTCTTCCTCTAATGGCGATAGCAAAATTTTTATTCTTCCCAGCCTCGTAGCCACTCTCCAAAGTATGAAATAAAGCCTAGCGAGAGGACCTGAGAGACCTCTATAAGCACTCCATCATCAGCACCATCATAGCAAGAGCTCTACTACAACTCTTCATATGAACGAAACAGACATCTGAGGCCTAAACTTTCCGCTCTCTTTCATTTCGACACAACTCCAACAACCTGATATGTACCGCAGTACATTCCTGCTAGCCACGATGCAGCCAACGTTCACCTAGGTGAGCCTAGTCGGGAACGAAGCCAGTATAGCCACCACTTACAAAAATTACAGTTACGAGTCGCTCGTGTTAGTTATTTTAAGGTGGCTTCTTTTTTTCGGTACAGGGATACGCTTTTGATTGATGTGCGATCCTCATTGGTTTATTCTTACAGTTGTGTGCAGTGCACATCATCGTACGTCAGTATGATGTCACGGAATTTTTGTATCAGAATGGCAGAGCATCGGGGTAGAAGCTTCCGTAATGGGACCAATTAGCACACCCTTCTCATGCACTCCGCAGTACGCGCAATCACGCCGAAAAATGCAACTTACCGATATCCTCTACCGACTTCAAAATCTTAGATTCTGCCTCAACTTCTTATGATCTTAGAATTTTAAAGTCGTTACATAATTTTAAACGAAAACAAGCCCTCAACAAAACCGACAGTTCGTACCCGTTTCAAATAGTAACTAGAAAGCAATCTTGTCGATTTGATTTTTTTTCGAACGAGTTTTGTTTTCTTGATATCTTCTAATGAATGTCTCCACGCAAGTTCTTAAGCTTTGATTTCAGTTAAATGTACACCAATGGAAATTTTTTCAACGATGAATCGTCACTGATTCGTTTATTTTTTCCTTCAACTTGTGTGTACATGCATTGTCAATCTAGATTACGAAACAAAGAGGATGCATTTTCCATGCTTTTCTCTGAAACTTTTGTCTCGATGGACCCTTGACATGTGTTTAAGAATACCTCTGTGTGTACAGGGTGTCGATAAAGTCTCTCTACAATGTCATTAATAAATTACAAGTGCAATTGATAGGATATTTTATTTAAAAGTGTTCGATTGTATTAAGCACTCATTAAAAATTGTTACCTCACATAATAGACTTATACATGGGCACGATAGTTGCACGAAGCAGATCAAGACGGTACTTGATTTCTAGCAATGTTCGCTGTAGCATAGCCTCATCAATTACAGCAAAGGCCAGAATAATCCTTTGCTCTAGGTCAGTAACGTTCCGTCTCTTTGTTCGATGCATGAGATCTTTAGCACAGCCCCACAGAAAGAAGTCCAGGAGAGTAATTTCTGGTGAACGTGGTGGCCAAGGAATTGACCCATCCCTTAAACGAGCATCGGCCGTTAAATCTACTGCCAGAAAAACAACGACGTATATTATCACAAGTGCATGGGCCATTAAATTTTACCATCTTTGACACCATAACTATAACCATCTCCGATTATTCGACCAATAAATCTGTTACCATTAAAACCAAGATAATAATCGCTTCCTCTGCATCGATCTATAAATCTATTGCCATTAAAACAAAGAAGATTATCGCTTCCTTTTCATCGACCAATAAAGCTATCGTCATTGGTACTATGACTGACCTCATCTCCCCTGAATCTATTATCGAATGCATGGTAACCATCGACTGCTTCGATCACTGACTGAGCTTTCAAGTACCCACTGAGCGGGTGCGTTCATTTAGTTCAACATCAGAGGGATGGCAGTGGTCAGAGCAGTGATATATGTTCAGTGAAAGTTTTTTCTGTCATACGTAAATTTGTCAATTAGGGAAATCCGTTCGTTGTGTGTTTAGAGACATTAGGTTTTTAGAGTCATTAGGTTTTTTGACGGTGCACGAGTGTAACCAAAAAGACTAATTGGTTTTGTTTACACTGTACAATAACTTCCTCAGTCCTGATGTACTGAAAATAAAATTCTGTACGTTTAATGATGCAATAGCTCGAGAAAAGTACGAATATATGCTAGACTATTTGCAAAATACTTGTCTGCCATTATGAATTTCAGAGCTCAAAAGATGTGAGTTTTTCATGGAAATCGGCTAACTTTCACCCCTTTAACTGTTAAAAAAAATTTATTCTCGACAGTGAGAGCGATTCGTTAACAGTGTTATACAAGTTTTGTAAGTGGATACGTTCATAGTGACGACCAAGATTATCCAAATGCCTATCTTTTATTTGGAAAGTTAAGAATTTGATAGCATGTTTTTCTTTTGTGGTTAAACTGCTCGCATTTAATCCTACAGAGGTTACATGGTAGTCATCCTGAATCCCGTAAAAAATAAGCTACACTACTGAATTGAAATTTTTTATTTTCTTCGACTGAAAAATTTAATATGAGTTTATCCGATTTTTTGTTGGTCAAAGAGAGTCAAGCTATTTGGTTTGCAGAAGTCTATGGCCACTTAAAACATTGTGCTAGGTTTGCTTCCAAGTGAGAACGAATAAAACAGGACTTCGAAGCTGAGCCATACAGGGGGTGGGATTAAAGTTTCACGTCGATTTAGGTAGCGAAATTAATTTCATCAATTTGTAAAATGGCGGATGTGGATTCTGCAAAATCTATGTCTTCGATTTTTTACGTAGATGTCATTTATGTGTCTGCTCTCACTTTGAACTTTCCCTTCAGTTGACGAGATAATGATTTTTCGAAGACTAGTGTTCTGTCTTTCGGTTGGTTCTCCCACGTTGTCATTCCTCGCTGGAGTAATGATGCGCCTGCAGACTACATCAGTCCCTACGTACGGGCAAACTGCGTCAGTCGTTCCTGATGTTCAGGCGAACTTCATCGGTCCTTCCCGATGTTCACATGGACTACATCAGTAGCTCAAGGCACATATTCTAAGCTGCGTTGAGAATAGAAAGCGTGAGACGTTTCAACGAGTCTGCGTGAGAGCCAATTTCGGAATACGGTCAACTGATTATTTTTCTGAAGTCGCAACGAATAGGCGAACAACTATAACCTGCAAAAAGACGAAAATTCAGGTGACAAACACAAAAGAACCATGTATATCATCTTTGCTGCCACAATTAGCATCATTTCAAATCTCTGGAAAACATTGTACGGCAACATCATGTCAAATTTTGTTCTTCTGCCACACAATGCGTTCGTTTTTCACAAAGAATACACTGAAGCCTTCAGTCCCGGTGC
>JACJUY010001991.1:0-91294 GCA_014220935.1 Platorchestia sp. MABIK
CTTTTGGGGAGTGAATGGGGCTTTTGGGGAGTGAATGGGGCTTTTGGGGAGTGAATGGGGCTTTTGGGGAGTACTGTTCATTTGCGAATTTTATTTTACTATACTTAAATTATAACCCATTGTTTGCAGATGTTACCGAGCACGAATTTCAGTTCGACTCCAACACTCGCTCCGGACTGCCGCGCTACACTATATTTCAATTCCAGCATGACGACTACAACGGCACCTACTCGTGGGTGCCCGTGGCAAACTATTCCAGTCAGTCTTGATAATTTTTATCATTTTAAGCTGGCTTTTATATTTCTGTTACTGTAACTTACTGTTACTAACAAATTAAACTCTCAACAAGTGAATTCCGATGATGAAACATTTTATTTCTGCTACTGAAATTTACTGCCGCTAATAAATTAAATTTTCAACTACTGAAGGCCAATGATGAAATATTTCCTTTTACTTTTTTGCTGCACGTTTTTGTAAAGAAATGTGTCCAAACTCCTCTGATACTCTTTGTTCATTTATTAGTTTACACTGAAATATCCGTATTTTAAACATTTTAGAACATAGAAGATGAAAGTTTTCAAATTTTTTTTTACCTCGTCAATAGACTCTCGGTGATTTCATCGATCACTTGCGTACTCGAGATTAACCTCTCACGACGGATAAGTTATTCGATTCCTTGCTCGCATGTCTCGTAAAGAGTACAGTTCTTAGAATTTCCCCATTGCTATAGATGCGCACAACAAATGCGAATTACTTGCCCAGCGCTAGGTTGCAGTTTTATAAAGAAAGAATATCAACTTTTTAGGACAAATGAAACTCCCAGTAAAGTAGAAACAGAAAAATAACAGAAGACAAAGTTATGACCTTTGATCAACCAGCCAACTTAACTGTAGCGAGTGGAAATCTGCTCATCGGCGACAGCTAAAATGCCGACAATTAATGATTTTAAATTCTGGATGAAGTAGATTGAAATTCCTTTTTCCATGTTTATTGGGCGAGTTCTGCTATCTTCTTCTCACAAACGTATACCCACTGAAATCCACTGTAGCTTTTGATAATAAGCGAATAAATACTTTTCGCTTCATTGGCCCGTTTGTGTTTTCAGAAGTGTCAGGCCAAGAGCCTGACGTGACTTGGTTTGTGGATCCGATGTGGACACACAGAGACCAGACGCCTCTCTCGCAGTGCAGCGCTCCCTGCGCCCCTGGGCAGGCTATCGTCGTGAGTGGGAAAGTAACTTAACACTTTGAACGCAGTTGGTCAAACCGAAGTTCAATATTCAACTCACAATTAAAGTAACTCGTAAGCTATTTTGAAAATAGCAAACATTAGGTGGATGGTACCTTCATTTAGTTTTAATTTAGTATTTTTAAAATTTGCGTTTGTGACTGACTACTGGTCGGTCAGCAGCATTATAAAAATCCCCTCCGTGGCAACCAATGGCTCACCTTGCTGTCAAAGTGTTGAACTAAAGCAAATATTTGTTTCCATCACAGTAGATTACATATTAAAATGCTCATTAGGGCGGAAGAATTGATTTTAATTAACTGACTGTACGGGAAAAATTTATGCTTTCCTGTCTCTCATTTATACGACATAACGACAAACCTTTCGCGGAATTATGAATCGAGAACAATTTTGCCCTCATGAATATGTTGTCTGGTTGAGTATCGCGCTTAGGGTGATAGTATTCTTTGCAAGTTTAGTCTTTCCTCAGGGAAAAGTATGACCATCCTATAACTTTTTGAGATAAATATTTCGCATCTTTGATAATGGTCATTTAATGTTATGCATAGCTAAACTCATTCAAAGGTCCTCGTCAAACTATCGTGTCATGCTAGGCCTAAATATTTGTTGTTTTAACGTAGAGGAAAAGTTAAATAGTTAATTATACGCTAATCCGTAAACTATGTCGAACTAGAAATATGTTGAAACTCAAGTTTTCGGGCACGCTCTCCCTCGATCTGAATAACAAAAGGTAAGTTCGATGCGAGAAATGGTGATACAGTGATGGCAAGTCAGATTCTGAACTGCGGAGTAATTGCTTATAATTCTGCCGAGTCAATTTTCCCACCAGCATTGAATGTATTAGTCTAGATCATACGGAACGAACTTTTTGTCCATTGTGAAGAATATGCTTTAGCTAACGACAAAATTTTAAATTGGGCCGATGAGAGGCAGTGAGGAATTGGAGTCTGAAAAACGGCGATGCACACGTCGGATATCCACAACTTTCGACACAAATTTTTGTGGAGAAAGACATCTAGTAGAAAGACATGCGCGTTATCAGATGTGCACTATCTCGCTTAATAATAGCTTATTTAACTTAGCAATAGACATGATACTGAGAGATGAGTGTTACTCTTTGGAATGGGATTCATGTTTAATAATGGACTTGAAGATGGCCATTGCCCATGTATGGCAACGGGATTTTAGTTTTAACAACTTCTTTCGTACATTTACGTATTTTTTTTACCAAAAGTTTTTTTACCTCCATTCATTAATTCGTTCATTTTTATCCAAGTCTCGTTTAAAATTTTTCAGAAGCAAGACGTTTGCTGCTGGGAGTGTCATAATTGTACGGAACATCAGTTCCTGAACACAAGTAGAGGTGCTAGCAGTGGGTTCTGTGATACATGCGGCGCCTGCTTCATGCCTTCAGAGAACGGCACAGCCTGCCTTCCTAAGCCCGAGAAGCATTTGAACTTCAACAACCACTGGGTCGTCACCGCCACAGTCTTCGCTGGTCTCGGTGAGTCACGCTCGTCGATAAACATCAGAATTGTTTTCGTCGCAGCTCTCGATTACTTAGCTGAGTTCCCCTGAGGGGATACAACTATTGTATCTATGGGAATTAGCACTTCCGGGGAGAAAATGTGAGGGCCCGAGCTAAGCGTTAGATAGGCCTTCTCGGACTTATTGTCTTGCGATTTTTTCGAGGTTTGTGCTCGCCGTGGCACAGTGGTTAAGGGCATCGCCCTTGCATGTAAGAGTCGAGGGTTCGTATCCCGGCGCTGGCGCGGCGATTTTCCCCGTTGGGTGTTAGGGAAAGCTCAAGCACAATACCCCACTCAACCCAGGTGTCGGAAATGGGTGCCGGCTTTACGGGGGAACCGTCATGGTGTTCTGTATATAGTGTTAGTTATAAGGCATTTGAAAAACCAATGCTCAAGATCATATGTATCAGGCTTGATTGGAAATAAAGCATCCTAAGATGCCGATGTTTGTTTTGTTTTGTTTGTTATGTTAAGGACCATTTTTTTTATCACAGCTGTCCTGTTTTTCAGCACCTATTACTTTCTTCTTAAACTTTGATCTTGTTTCATAATCTACTTTCTCAACTTACTGTTTCTATGCCCTTTCTGCATAAATTCCAAGTTCCCAAAACTCCATATACTAAATAGTGCCTTCCTCCTTCCTCTCTATGGATAGCCTTTGTGGCGGATAGGAAGGCTTAAACTAACTAATGATCTAATCTAACTTAGCCGAGTTCACTGCAGCTTTCTCTTTCTCAAGCAACGCGTGTATTCAATAATTTTCTTACCCTAATATTAACTTATTTTTAAGAAGCAATCGCTGAAGAGTGAGTTCTGGGATGCTCTCATCTTTCGATATTATTGTTTGTACAAATGAGCAGGTAGGTGAGAGATCCTGGATAAAAAGTGTCTGTTCGAAGAACTAGGGTCGAAGCTGGAAACAATATTGATATTCTAGGACAAGTTCCTAAAGCGTTCTGGGAGACTAATGGTTAGGGACAAAATAGAAGTATGTAATTGCTGGAGATTCGGAGTCGGCATAAACTAGGCGTGAAAAGAACGAAAGGATACTGGTCGAGTAAGAGAACAGGCAAAAATTGGTGAGCAAGTAGTATTTACTGGATTCACGACTCTTGGAAGAAACCATGCATAAGGTTGAAAATACATTAAATTTTATGTTAAATGAAAAGCTTTTCAACATATGCAGAGGTTGTGGTGATTACTGAGCGAGACGCTCTGGGTCAGTAATGCTGGCCAGGTGAGATTGCAAGAGGCAGCACTACACTGAAGTGAAAAGGTAATGAGCGACTGGCGGCCAAGTTTACCTTGGCTGTAATTTTGATAAGATTAGTATTGCACCTCGTGGGCACCCATTGAAAAGTCTTTGAGAGGAAGATAGAAAATACGCAACAGTTACGTGATAGATGAGCCAAAACCAGAGGTTACCTCCACTCAACGGAAAAATTCATCTATCAAGTTCTATTGCCTAGTTGATAGCAATTTGCCAGTGCGCGTGAATAGTAAGCCGACACAGGTCTCTTCACTCAGTGTGGGGAGAATATTGAAGTAAATGTTATTCAAACTTTCTAAAAAAATTTTTGTGAATTGCCAAACGATAAATCTAAATTTCATTAGTGAACATGGAAAAAAGTATTTAATTTGCGAGTATTACTCGAACGTGTTTTGTTATGAACTCTTGGTACGTTCGAGCGCAAACAAATTATCTTGAATTTGGCTCATATATTAGATTAGTAATAAAATATAAGAGAAAATTTTCAGTCTTTATTAATCCATAAACCGTCACTGCAGTGAGGCCGCAGCGCATCCACAGTCACTTCAGTGACAGCCTTCTGTTGTTTTACAGACCTGATACGGGAAGAGTGACCATCATATATAGATAACAACCCATCAGTCTACTTAATTGTACGAATACGATTGGGGAACACTTTGCATGAGCCAGTTAAGCAGATAGTGACGGTAAAAATACAACCTACCAGGGGCTGATCACTAGACACTTACGGTTTACAGGTTCACTAATTGATTTTTGCTGAAGAATTTTTTAAAATTTCCTCTGTGTGAGTTACATCATTTAATTACAGGGATGGTAACTTCGTTGTGCGTGGCCTTGATTTTTTGGATCCATCTGGACACTCCCGTCATCAAAGCCGCGTCTCGAGAACTCTCATTTATCCTCTTGTTGGGGATCTTCTTGTCATTTTGCATGACATTTGCCATCGTGATGCCGCCAGCTATGATTACGTGCGGCGTGACCAGGTTTTTCTTTGGCTTCAGCTACACCATCTGCTACGCTGCCATCCTCACCAAAACCAATAGGATTGCCAGGATTTTTAAAAGTCCTTCGAAGGCACTTAAGGTATGTTGCCGGTTTTTTGTAAATATGAATCGTTAGTTTCTGCCTAGATATTTTACAGTGTCTGTCTTCTGAACTGTAGCGTTTTTGCAACTTAATTTAGGAAAAATGGAAAACAATTTTTAGTACATGATTTGTTTTATAATTTGTGTTTGTGGTAGAAACAAAAACTTTCGTGCGCGTCTTTGTGATGTATTGAAAGCAAGACCAAGTGTGTCTCAGGGTACGAACAATTATTGTGTGGTATTTAGCTGTGGCTTGCCCTGCTAACGCTTGTAGTATTAGGCATTGAGTAGTATGTAACCTTCGTAGGTAAAAATTGATAATGAATCATTCCTTAATTACCGTACTTGATTAATTGAAACAATATCTAAACAAATTTTTCATTTTTAGCTACTCTTTCACCCGTTCGTGACTTTAGTGTAGCTACGTAGAATTCGATAGAAACGAGAATGTAGAGTAGCTCGTATTATGGTCTCTTAATTCATTCTACATTCTACGGGGAAACTGTTATAAAGCATGTTATTTTATAACTGTTATTTTTCAGACCTTGTGTTGTTCTAGTAATGAAAAATGTTCCAGAGTAATGGTTGCATTAATTTGCTTTAGGTTGGAGTTAGAGCAGAAACAGAGCAGTCATTTTAACCATGGAATTACGTTACATGGCCGTGTAATTTTTCTCCATAGGCTAAGTACACTTCACCGGGCTCTCAAATGGTGATCGTCGTGGGTCTGGTGAGCGTTGAGGTGTTCATCAACATCGTGTGGCTGATACTCACACCCCCGGCTGAAAGTGATCTCTGTGATCAAAAAATTCCTCACAAGATCCTCATATGCAAGGGCATCGAGGGTTACTCCTACCTGGTCGGCCTCCTCTATCCTCTCATGCTCGTCTTTTTCTGCACCGTCTACGCCATAAAGACTAGGAAGGTACGTCGCTTCCCTCCGCTGCAGTTACCTAGGAACGTTAGCATTCTGTAAAAATAGCATTACTTTCTTCCTTGAGAAATGGCCTTACACACAGGTCATCTGATAGAGGAAAGATCGAAGTACAGGTATGACTCGCCATTTTGTAACATTAGATCTCGTGAGTGATATATTTTCGACGCGCCAAGTTCAAGAAGCGTCGACTTTGTTAAGTCTCAAATGATTGTGCAATTTTTTGTGCACATGTACAATATATTATGAATCAAAGGATTGAACATCTTTGGCTGTGTATTTTGTTTGCCTTTCCATCTTCAATAAAAAATTTGAAAATTATCTCAGAAGACTCAAATCTCGGTTTTCCATGGGTCCATGGTATTCGTCTGATTCAGTTCTCGTCAAACTTCTTTGAAAAAATAAATTTTGAGGGTCCTCGGGGTTTCTTGGTTGGTGCTTTCAGAGAAAATCTAATTGCGTCAAATTTGTGATTTGGATGTAAAATGTATTCAATCTTGAACAACTGAATGTAACTAGTGCTGTCTACGCGTTATTTCATAGTTTTTAAACAAATCGCCTGATCATTCAAAAAATTTTGCTTATGTCTGTCTCTATGAAAGTAATTACTTAACGCTAAGTAGCGTTTAACATTTAACGAACATTCAAGTAGCAATTAGCGGGGAAAGAGGCGCATCACGAATTTGCAACATTGCTCATGCTTTCACACGTTGCGAAATTGCTGGGCACCTTAGAATCCAGAAGTGCTCTCAGTGCATGCTTTAACCTATAGTTCCGTGTTTTCGCAGTGCCCTGGAGGCTTCAATGAAACGCGCTACATCGCCTTCACGAACTACACGTCGTGCATAATCTGGGTGGTGTTCGTGCCACTCTACCTCACCAAGGACCCATCCGACGAAACCAGGATCGTCTCACTCGCCATGTCTCTTTCTCTCTGGTACTCTTTTTAGATAAGAGTTTTTCAGACACTGTCTGATCCTCTCAGGAGAACTATTATATCTACATGAACTTGAGCTTCCAGGGGAAGATGTGAAATTCCGAGCTAAAGATTAAATAAACCTTTTGTTGAAATAGAATGTTTTTTTGTTTTATCAAGGACCACATTTTTTTATGATTCTGTTTATCAGTCCCTACTATTTTTTCTTGAACTTTTGTCTCGTTTCATAAACTAATTTCCTGACTTGTCATGCACTCAGAGGTCTTCTGTGTGGAACACATTTTGTATATAGATTCTCATTCCTCTTCATTACATACTGAATGGAACCTTCTTCCTTCCATTAGCACACCTTTGCTGTAGTTATAGCCGTGTGTGTAGCGGACCTGACTCCGTGCGGGGAGACCCGGGTTCGAGTCTCGGCGCTGGTGGCGATTTTCTCTGTTGGGTCTAGGAGAAAAATTCTAAGCACAAGGCCCCACTCTCCCCAGGTGTCTGAAATGGGTACCGGTCTTGACCGGGGGAAAGCGTCATGGCGTCCTGGTGTTAGTTATAAGGCATTTGAAAAACCAATGTAAAAGGTGATATGTATCATGCTTCAATTGGAAATAAAGCATCCGTAGATGCCGATGTTTGTTAGATGGGCTTAAACTAACTTAATCTAGACTAATTTAACCCACCTACAATTCGAATATTTTAAACTTTACAAGAAATTGTAAATTGAGCTTGTATGAGTCGGTGTAATGTGCATCAAATCCTCAAGTTTGCAGTTCAATCGGTGTTTTGATAGCAATTTCGTAATGCAATATTTTGACGATACGCATTATTTCATTCCACTTGAGTTATTCTCTTTTCTTTGACACAACATGAGCAATTTTATTTATTTATTTGATTCTAATAACTTATTTTTCTTACAGTGGTTTCGTTCAGTTGGGGTGCTTGTTTTTGCCCAAAGTTCACTTAGTTGTGTTCAAACCGGACAAAAACACTCGTGACGCCGTGATGAGCCAGCTAGATGGAGGCGCCAGCAGCGGAGGCAGAGCCCGACAATCTGGGAATCATCACCAGTCTGCACCTGCTGCAGTCTTCTGCTCCGATGCACGAAATGCCAGTAAGACATCAAGTAACAAACATCGGCATCAAGGATGATTTATTTCCAATTCAAGCATGATACATATCATCTTGCACATTGGTTTTTCAAATGCCTTCTTACTAACACCAAGACGCCATGACGCTTTCCCCCGGTCAAGACCGGTACCCATTTCAGACACCTGGGTAGAGTGGGGTATTGTGCTTTGAATTTCTCTCCTATAATAATTGCCACCCAGAGCCGGGATTCGAACCCTCGATGCCTTCATGGAAAGGCAGGTCCTTAAACCACACGGCTATGACGAGCACATGGTTTTAGCATATAATCACTACCACTGAAACTAAGCAAACCATTTTGTTAGATTGCTCTGAAAGTTTTCGAGAAATCAATATCATAATCAAATGTGTGGTAAATTTCACGCCACAATTCCAAAATGAGCGTGATCGTGGACTGCTATTTGTATCTTGTGTTGGACAGGCGGACCAGCATAAGGAAGGTTTGTACGGAAATATGTAACAGAAGTGAAATTTCAGCATCCAGCTAACGCTTTCGAATATATACACATGAATAAACATATTTATTGCAAATCAACATTTGGGGGCCTTTCAGTGCATGTATTGCAGCATTAGGAGGCTACTCAAAACGATAGGCTATTTATTCGGCACTCATTTTCTCTGACTTAGTTAAGTGCAATCAGTGCTCGATTGATTTACCTGAATTTTCAGCAAGTTTTGTGAAAAGGGGATATTAGTGATATTATTTTTCAATTTTATTTATTTAAATTGGCTGATGGGAAAACTCATAAGGGATTGAAAAAAACCTGGGGCATCAAACTGCTAGCTGACGTTATGATGACGTCACATATAGCGTCACGTTGTCAAAACTGGACTAAAAATTGTTTTAACCTATCAATTAAGGTTGGGTTCGGTCAGGTTAGGCCTTTTGAGCTCATTTCAGGTCTGTATAAAAAAAATAAGCAGCTTAATTTTAGACTTTTAATTCCTAAAGATGTGCCATTATATATCCCAAAGACTTTAAATGAGCTATTTCCAACAATACAATTTAGCATACTGTGTGTGTATTTGTAGCTGCATATATATAGTATATATACATCTGTATGTATATTTATTTTATTATGTACGCACTTAAATGTATATATTATTCTCTGATATCAGTGCAATGGTAAAAAATGTAGAGGTAAAAATTTCTGTAGAGGTAAAAAATTAGAATTAGAAAGCAGTTTACACTTTTTTCTCCTTTGGCCATTCAAATTCCTAATAATTTGACTGTTCCCCCATTCGTGACGTTCTCTATGCATAAATGTGCTCAAAACTTACGTAACTCGGGTGTGGAACTGCCCGAGCAATAAAAGACTCCTATGTATGAATTGCTACAGCCAGAGCTTCGCTGTGGGGTGAGGACCTAAGGTGACTCATGCTCTCAAATTGTTCCAATTAGAGCCTACGGTCTCATACATATCTGAGAAAGGTGCATGATAGAGAGAACTGATGTAAATCGTGAAGAACTGATTATGGCCTTTGCAAGATAGCTTTGAACTCTACGGTATGGTAAATACCATTATTTGCGCTGTTTTCGTGAATCGCTGAAATTCTTTTGAGCCCATATAAGTAATACGGCCTCGAGACCCTACAAGCGTACCCATTTAGTGAGGCTTTCTTTCATGTGGTAAGATATAATGAAGTCTTGTAATATACCGCTTCAAAATTACCATGTCACTTTTGAAGAAGCAAATATTTCTGAATCTCCTAGAACTTTTGTTAAGGTTAACATCAAACTTAAATAGGAATATTCTAATTAGAGTTTTCCATCAGGCTCATTTAAAAAAGGGCTTTCCCAAAAAATTCTAAAATGTGCATAACTATTCTATAGCTTGCTCATTTATCCACCTCATTAGTTCTATCGTGTTGAAACGGCAATCACATGATTGAAAAACGTTTCAATGCACAATTTGAAAAAGCTTAGTAGATTGAAATTCTGTTTTTTTTATATAGAACAAAGTTATATAATGTTTTCAGATTTGATGGTGTAAACTTCTAAATTAAAATTAAATGTGAAAAATTCGTTCATGAGGGCTAATTTCGCTTCCTGCTGTAAAATTGTTACTACTAAATTTTTACTTCGCCAGGAGCATCAGGATTGTCGTATCCAGAAGCAATTGTGTACAACTCCATGAGGCGCAAGGATCATCCAGTTCCGTACCATGGAGAACGCATGTCTACCGCAAGTCATATTTCTACGTCAGAGAAACCTAAATCAGGAAGTAAAAGGCTTCAACAACAGCAAACTCCGCAGTATGTAGAACTGCATGAAACATCGCCTGACGATGGCAGGAGTTGCCAAGTGGATGCGAGCGGTCTCCAACAAGCCAATGTTAATTTTGATGGACGCGTCACTTTTCCGATAAATTCGTCCTCATTCGCTTCCATTCCGGAAAATGGCTCCAACTTTTCAGGTTCGGCTCGCTCATCTCTACAGTCTCGAGGAGGATCTTCAATGAAAAAGGGAAACAAGTCAAAGGAAAATAATAAGCTAGAGTTCGTTTCTGTAAATTCAGCTGATCGTGAAACGGGAGGCTTAGAAAATTCAGCTTATACGAAAACTCTGAAACGAACTAATACTGATGAGACTTCGTCTTAGAATTGAGGATTTTCAAAGGTAAGTTTTCACTGCTCATATCTAGATTGACCAGTTTTTTATTCATATCATACTGGTAGTTCAGGCGCTACAGCGCTCTGATGTTACGCAATCTCCAGCATAGAGTGGTTAAATATACATCATGTGTACAGTAAATATTAATTTAAAGTTTTTAAATTAATGATAATTTATTAAAATAGTGCTCCCAGTGTCACACCTCTACGTTAGATTTTGACTGGGATAAGTCTTTGTCATACTACTGTCGCAATTCAGGTCTTGCAAACGCGGAAAGCATTACCGCACGATGTTGCAAATACTAGTACATTGAAAGAGCAATGCGTTGCATTTCTAACTCGGCGAAAAATGAATCGTGAATCAAAGTTTCTGAGACGTTACACTTTCGAAAGTGTTGGTAAGTGAGCTGAATTTTGTATTTTTTTCAAATCATGTAAATAATTTAGATTGTTTTCGAGGTATTGAACGTGAATTTTGTGAGTTTCACGCGTATCGTACGGGAAGACGCTTCCAAGGGTGAGTCGTGCTTTTGCTTTGAGCTTTTTTCATGGAGTGACGTTCTCATAAACTGAGAAAATGTTTCTGGTGGTTATAAATTCCTTCCCTTTCACCCTTTAACTCAATTATGCTATGAAATTAATTAAAACACTGTTTGCAAAATAATTCAGTTCTCTACCATAAAGGCGGTCTTCCGGGTTTTAAAATTGCTATTAAAAGTATTGCTTTCCTGTTCAATTTAGGGGTTTGTTCATGTGGAAAGTTATTTTTTCGTTTCCTGGAGATGTATTTTTATGTATTTCAATGAGCGGATTCTAATTCATGCATTTAAAAAATCTAATTGTAGATTTTCGAGTTTTGCGAAATGGAAGGGATTGTTATCTTTTCATAAATAGTTATTTGTTGAAATTCAGGTGGGTTACTATCGTCGCTGGATAATTTGCAGAGGTTTTCAACAAGCCTAGTCGCAATATCAGGTATGTTCCGTTTTCTATCGTTGTGTGAATTATTCCTTATACGCGATCTTTTATTTTTTGTATTATTTCGTACACCTTAACCGTTGGAGTTCGTTTATTAAGTCGACTGACGAATTTCTTCTAGTTTTTTGCTTGTTTTCTCGAATTTTTACTAGAGATTTGCCCTCGCACATTTCCAGTTAATTAGGTCAGAAACGCTTTAGTTACGATAGTATTTCTTGTATAGTTTTTCTCTTTCTTTTCTGGACTTTTGCAGTTATTTTGTCTACTATGTTTACGGTTGTACATATTTCCTAGACATGAATATTGGATGGCTTTTTCAGCTGCAGAACAGAATCGCCTGTATAGGTCTGCCAGTTATTGTTCGTTATTGCCGTTATAGTGTTGAGCATTGGCTGATTCCATGCTTCGTTATGGGAATGCAGTCTCCAGTTAGCCTTTGAGTAACTCCAAATAGTTGCTAGAGATTGTTTAGATTAGGTTTGGTTGACATAGGTAATAATAATTGGGTAACGGTCGCTGTCGCCCGGCGAGTCAAAGGCAACCCAATCGAGTTGTTTGGCCAATGTAGGTGAACAAATTGTTAAATCGCTAGCCGACTCTGTACTCTATTTTATCCTATTGAGTGAAACGGGTGTTTAATAGACCGAGGTTATTGTTTGCGATGACGGTTTCTATTAATTTGCCCCCATTATACATTGTTGTCACCCCATATGGTGTTGTGACATTTGAAGTCGCCTGCTAGGATAAATGGACCCGGTTGTTGATGGATCAAGTTAGTGAATATTTCTTTCGTGAAAGTTTGTATACCTGGTATATACTGTACGTGCTTCTGATGGTTATCAGCTGTCCTACGTTAGCCTGAATAGCTGTAGTTTGTATTATAGTTTGGTTCGCAGGTCCAATTCATGGAAATGAATTTGACTTGCGAATATTCATGGAAATCAATGTTCGTTGGCAAAATATCGTTCATTTCCAGATCTTTTTAAAGCTTATATTTACACAAAAAGACACCCTTAGGATTTTTTTTCAAAAAAATCACCTAATAAAATATTCAAAATTTGATAATCTTGCTACAACAAATTAATTTCGATCATTAAACGCGTTAAAAGTACGCTATGTGCTATAGAAAAGAATAAAGCTCTAATTTTTGTTACAAAATTTCCTTGAAAAATATTTCAAGTTTGCTAGGGCACAGTTTTCAACAAAATTCTCAGAACTAGTGTTTTATAAAATCTACAGTTGAGTACTTATTTATGGCCAGAATTTTGTTAAAGTTCTAGATATTTATTTTAAAGCATGTCGCCTACGAACCTGGTGTTCATATTGGGCTTAGCATTTTTCGGTTTCTATGACATGTTTAGGGCATTCTCTGAGACCAGTTTGCGCTCCGCTTGCAATGCATGCGAGACAAGGTATTGTTTGTTACTGGTAACTGCCTTGGCCTGATTCGCAATTCATTTGGCTACGGGAGTATTTATGGCTGTGCGGCCATAGTTTTGAGATTGATGGTATATCATGGGTTTGTTAATGAATGGATAAACTGTCGTGTCGGATATTTCGCTCTAATTAAGGATGCGTATGGAGACCGGTGAGGCGCAGCTATTATAAGTAAGCAGAAAGGGAGAGTTTGAGGTAGTCGAGTTTCAATGAAGTTTGCCCGGACGACGTCAGTAATGTATTGACCTTTGACGCCTTCTTCAAATTCTGCAATATTATCTGTAGCAAACTTTTGAATGTATATTGATCCTTTGCATTGATCGTAATAGAGGTGTTCTCTGGTTTGGGAATCCGTACCATCGACGTTATCAAGTTTCATAATGCAGTCGGATTGGGTTTTGTTTCGGGTTTCTAACTTTCTATGATTAGGCTATCTCTGAGTGTTATTCGTTTTTCTTTTAGCCCTGTTATTTTGGCGGTTTCATCTTTGAGGTAAAATATGGTTGTCTATTTCTCTTATATTTTGAATTTGACGAAGAAGTTCGTTAGGTTAGTGTAGTTTATCAACACTTGTTTTTGTAACATGAATGCATGGGCACCAACTTTGTTTTTTTGACAATTTTTTGCCGTGAAAAAGGATTTCTTTGGTTTCCTATTGTGTAATGCGTTTGTCACATAGAAGCTTCTTCACACTATACGTTCGATTTTTGTTAGTTGACCGTTCGCGATTCGTTTGGAATTCTGTGTTCTGTTAGCACACCGCATGTGCTCACCTATTCAGCAGAAACTATATTCAGCACCTCATTCAGTTTTGCTTCCAATTGGTCGTTCATGGTTGTCGTTACTAGATTATGGTGATGGAGCAGTTTCAATCATTGTATCAGGTTTTCCATTGTTTTTAACACCAGTGGTGCTTGTTTGGTGATAACTACCTATATAACTAGCAGTATTTGCACAGTTTTGTTGCGATGTATTCGTTGATATTGTTTATTTCTTCCTTTGGTGTGCACTCACGGCTTTAGAGTAGGGTCCAGTGTCCCGAGGCCGGGGTTTGAGGTGTTCGCTAAAGGTTGTCAGAACTGTTCGAGGCTCTACTTTTCTGAAACAAAGTAAGATATCAGTACGAGAGTATTTACAATAAGTACCTTAAGTATAATTTTTTGAATAACGAATGTTTCGGGAGGTAGGGAAAATTAAGAAGATGAATACAAATTGAGTCCCAAGTAGCTAGTCCTACCACTCAGCCTAGTTCTACCCAATAATAAAGATTTGAAAAAATAATTCAAAATTTAGTCCCTCGAAAGTAAACTAGCCACGTTTCCTGCGATGGATTAAACTGGTGCACTATCCGATTCAAATTCAATTGTAGGAGGCAATTTATAAAATGGCAATCATTATCTGGATCATGCATTCATTTAGTAATTATAAAAATTAAGTTAGTGACTGGGTTGATCAGCAGCATGGTGGTAGGAAACATATTAAAATTGAAGGTACCACCACGAGAAGGTGACCGGGAGAGCCGGATACTTGCTCGTAAGCAGAACGTACTGTAGCAACCCGTGTTTGATGACTTCGTTGCCTTGACCAAGTCTAATAATTCAACATTTTGGCACCAGTACAATGTGGTAAAGGGGACAGTGAATTTGCACCAAGTCCTAAAGACTTGAGTATAAGTGAGCATTCAATAAATTCCCGCAATGCCATTGAAGAGTCTCTTTTCTGGTATCATGCCATAAAAATATGAGAAACAGATACGATGTAGATAAACCTTTAATAAATCTTGTTTATAAAAGATTGACACAAAAGATGAGGGAACGGCGTAGTCCCAACCTGCCTACAGCATCACAGCTCCCAATGTAAAGGTGAGTTTTATCCCATACAGCAGTCTCAATTCGTAACACGATACCTGACGACGACGAACTTCATTAACGCATGAAGAAATATAGAAGATGTACGAATGATGAATACTTTTATTGCACAAAAAACGTATAAGATTTAATGATTTTACAGATGGATAGAAAATTCAAACTCGCGTCAATAAGATTTCACAATAAAATAAAAAACCGGTCATAAGTACTGCGATGCGGAAACGCAATCATACTTTCGTGGAAAGAAATTATTGAGCATCAGATTCCCTGTCAGAGTAACGAAACAAAATACACTTTTGCCTTTATGGAACATCTTGCTAAGATAGATACCATGTGATAAAATAAAAATTCCCGATATACATTCCTATGAGAACCTCACTCAAATTGCTGAAGCAAAATTGCCCAAGTGAATATGTATATACTTTGAGGAAACTAAGATCAAACATAAAATTTCACCAGCTGTGACAACCGAATGTCTCCAAAATTTTGACGAAATATATGTTGAAGTTTGAATAAAACTAACACGACATGAATTGTTATTTACCTAATACTAGATACAGGTAACTTCTGGGTTAACACGGTGAACATCCGATCAACTCCCACAAGGCATTCGTACCAGGTCGAGAGAAAGAAAACACTAGGAAAATATAGAGTATCACATCGCACATTTTAATAGGTTTATCAAACTTCGACTCTAGTGAGATAATAATCCGCGTTTAGCCTTACTGTAAGAATGGTTACTTGTGCTATGTGGAGAAGACTAAAATCTTCCCAGCACGCGTCAGGTTACAAACAGAGGTTCAAATTTAAAAAGAAAAAATCACTAGCTTGGGACCAAAACCGTTTCCTTATTTGTGCAAAACTGTGCTCCCTGTGTTAACTCAAAAGTTACCAAGTTACCCTATACCTTCCCATACACCATAAGATTTAGCCAATTTTATATTGAATTTCACAATTTAAAAATTCAACACCAAAGAAGAAATAGTCATCTGTACTATACAACAATGCATTAACTTCAACGCATCTCCTGAGGAAGAACACGCTAATTAAAAAATTAAAGAATCATCCCTAAAATTACACTAGAAGATTTTGCGGCAAAATATAGCTTAAGAAGTGACTAACGCCAACAGGTGATAATCTCAAAAGAAAATTGGAAGACAAACACCGCACATGTAACAAAATTACAGAACGGAAATAAACAGAAACCTAAGAAAAATAAATACTACGCTTGGAAAAATTCAAGCAAGCTAGCTACAGTCAAAATTCAGGAAGAACAGTTTATAGTTTCATACCTCAGTCAACAGTTGATAGAATTACTAACGGTCGTCGAAGATCGATGAAACGCTCGCACGCTGCGAGCAATTACATGGTAGCACAGATATAGGTGTAGCGGAAGCAAAGGACAGGATATCATTTTCGCATTACCATCAAATATTAATAATTTAGTATAATGATTATCAATACTTATGAAGTTTTAAAAATTAACGAGGTTCAACATCGTCCTCATCAAAAATAAAAACATATTTTGATGCGCAAGATAGAATTATTATGTGACCTAGAAGTCATAGCAAAGATAATAATAATCAATGATAGTACACGAACGTCATTTTGATAATATAACTGAAGTCTGCGAAGACTAAAATGAAGCGAAATGCAGCCACAAAAGTTAAGCACGATTCGCCGGATATCCTGAAGTTCAATTCAAGTACACAAGCGCCTCTAAATTTCTCTCACGATGGTTCCCCGAAACAAAAATACTAAAGGCACGCACACTGCGTATCATACGTGGTAGCCCATTGACACATTGCGCACATTATTTGAGGATATTTTTAAAAGTTTAAAAAATTTTAACGGTGAATTCTGGTGCGAAGTACTAGGCTCTTTAATAAGCCTAATGAACGCCGTTCAAGTTGAAGATGAGTACATTCTCGCGTAAAAATACCATGGAAGCCAATGGAAAAAGTAGCTTTTCGCCCAAAACTATTTAATGGTGCTCAATTAATGATGAACGCCAATGTTCATGTAAATACTGCACACTAAAAAAACTTCCGTCAGGTCACATAAGTCACATTTTTAAAAAGTGTCACAGTAAAATTAATTCCAAGAGAGTCAAACGACCCCAATACTTTTAAACCGCTGGAATGGTTTCGACAAAAATGGGCTAAAAAGATATCAAATTAAAAATATAGTCTCTTGGAACTTTGTGACGGACTATAAAAATATTTAATTCTTTTCCTACGAGAGTCGCGCTGGGCTAGTAGAACTTCTTGGCTTGCGCATCCTTGTTGTCTCTGTAGAAGAAAATGAAACAAGTATTAATAACTCGTTCTAGATGACCCATCTACAAATATAGTGCAATGAAACTTAATCTTCTGAATAAAATTTTATCTATGAACAATAAAAAAAATACTCATTTAACAAAAATTCGCTGAAAATACCACCAGTATTCTCAGTTTCCATCGCATGAATGTTTTCAAAAAGTACAGAGAACGGACCAATCATTATGGTCAACAGAAAACGTTTAATTTATGCACACGGTGTGTTCCAACACACGAAACCCTGCGCATAGAAATAACTAGCTAGGAAAGCCAAAGCTGATGGCGAAGAAGGAGTGAAAATAGGTTGGCACGGAAGACAAAAGCTCCAGGAGCTTACGTATAGCTGAGGTAACCTAGCAAAATCTCCCCTGGGAGCGCCAGTTCCCATTGCATTAGATAGACGATCCTAACTAGCCTGAATATACCGCCTTTTCTATGCCCATGTGGGGACAACGCCGCAAGAGATGTTTGAAGTTCTTCAGACCATCTAAGAAAAATGTTATTATCCGCTCGTTTGGACATGGTTTTACAACCATTCCAGATCAGTCTGTAGCTTGCATTGAATTTCTTAGCAGCCTATCTCAAGCAAAAATAACATTCTACTCAATCACTATCGCGCCATTCTTTACCAAGGACAAATTGGTAAACCTTATCAAATCATCCACGTAACCCTTAAAGCACTTTCAACGAGTCCCAAACATTCGCCCCATTTCAACTTAATATTCCGCTTGTCAGTTCTTCAGGAAATGGCAGATTTCCCTCACATGTGAACTGGTAGTGTCTTAGCCCAGACCAGTCCTGCAGCCCGTGCATCAGGTTACATTAGTTTAAGCCTCCCTAACTAGAATAAAGGTGTTTGAAAAAGAAGAAGGTACAGTGTACCGTAAAATTAAAGGAATGGGGGAACCTATAAACAAGGTGTTTGTATCCAAAAACCCCTGCGTATTGAAACCTGTTAGGAAGGAAGTTTATGAAACAAGATAGAAGTTGAAGAAAGCAATACTGGAGGAGTTGAAAATAGGACAGCAGTAAACCTAAAAAAATGATACCAAACCAAAAAATTATTTTTTACGCCAACAAAAACAAGGCTAACCAAGCAGACACCTAGGGCTTAAAAAATAGGAGAACATTATACTTTTTCCCATCCACTACCTTGAAATGAAAACTCGGAATGTGCACACGCATATATATATATGCGCCTTGTGACCAGTTGCAAAGAAATTTCACCTCTTCTCATGCTACCACGAGCCTCGTCAATATTCTGATTTCCAAAGAGTAGTAACCAATTGGTCTTCTGAACCAAACCGAAATTCCACGAGACAAAACAGTATACAGTATTTGTAAGAGTGCATTAGTATACATCGAAGTAGCATTGGTATTTCAAAAAGTTTACAGATGCCACATATGAACTTTCGCCACGTAATCACCGTACACTAGGACAAGCTACATAACCAAGGAAATGCTAACATTGGCGATTCAAAATTACATCTCCAGCAGTACATCGCAGAAATTACTGTGGATCAACAGAGGTAAGGAGAAACATCCAAAAATCAAACGCAATATTGCATCCTCACAAGCAAACAATGAAGTAGAGGCTCGGTCGGTGCTATACTAAACCACATGCTGAAACGGTAACTAACGGACGGAGCCTTAGTCTCACACGATGAGGTAAAGTTCACGCAGAAGTTATTAAAGAGCATTTAAAGCCACCTTGGATTCACAACAGATGGGCACCAGGTCCAACATATTCCTAATGTGTTCCGTGTAGTGATGGTGGCAGCCATTCAAGGTCGAAAATCGATGAAAGAAAAAGCATTAGAGATAAGAAAATCGAAGTCTAGGAACATAAGAATGGAAAGTAATTATTTAACACTAAAAGAATGGCAAAACGAAAAAATTAATTTTACTTTTGGACAAGCATCACTCGGCAAAATAAAAAAAATGAGGAAAGAGGTGACTGTGACGGAGGAGCCGCCAAAACAAGGCTACCATCAGAGCTATAAGACAGAGTATGTGAAGGAGCGTATCTCGGACCAATGATATTCTCAAAGTTGAATTGTCGCTTGAGTGTGAGAGCGTAACATGGACTCGGGGAAGCAGGGGCAAAAAGAAGGGTCATGCGACTACCAGTGGAAGTGTTCGTGTTTGTTGGAGAAGAGGCGGCTAATGAGGCCATCATCATCACCGGAACCGTCGTCATCGTCACTACCAACACCCATGTTCCGTCTTCGGTACTTGGCTGTCCTGCGCATGCGTGGCGTAGTGCTTATTTTAACTATCTGTTGCCGATACTTCCAGCATATTTATTCATTGTCAAACAAGCTAAAAACAGTCTTATACACCGAGGGCGAGAATTTTTATCAGAGCGTGAGCTAACCCATTCTCGTCTAACTTGAAGAGTCTCTACTACAAAGTATTTCAACTTCCTACCTAGAAATACCCAAGCATATGACAACCAGTGAAATTTCATTATTCAAGAGTTCATTTCTGCAGTCGAAACAAATTCCGTAGATGCTCCATCGTCCGAAAAATAAAAACTTCAATAAAGCACATCCACGTGGTTAGATTCCTGATAAAAAATTATAAAGCAGTCCCAACAAAGCTATCAAAAGCATCTTCTCAACAGGCATGATGATCTTCAGTATCCACTCAATAAAATGGTATTGATGAGCAGCAAATAAAACCCTTTGTGACAACAGACCTTCCAAAAATGAGTTGGATACTATCGATCGCATTTATCCAAGCCATTAGTCTATACTTTAAAACGGGGGTTGACATAACTTTCAATTGAATATAATTTTGGCGACTCTCAAACAAGAGAAACAAGCGTAAGAAAGGGTTCAAGCATATCAAAATAAACTAGACAGCGAACTGAAGTGAGTATTTTCAGAGAGAGAAATTGGTAATTAAGCCCCTCGATAACCCGTTTCTGAAGACATTGCGAATAAAAATGGCCAACAAACAACTTGTACGGACTAGATACACTCAGCTGGCACTCTTATGATGGACAATAGGTTAAAATGATTAAATTACACTGGAGAATTTCCACGATGAAGTTTGGGTGCTCAGACCACGGCTTCTCTCCCTCCATGCAGAGAACTGACGACCCACCTATTTATTCTAGCGGCGTAGAACAAATATAGCCACAATTTATTCTATTTTCTAACAATTTATAACTCATTAATGGAATTTTTCTTAATTTCATGATGGTATTATACGCATGACATCTTTTCATACATGCAAATTTTATATTAAGCGTGCATACTTAATACAGCGATCAAATTAACACCCAATAATGTGGACGAATGAACATGAGCTTAAACCGAGAGAAAACTGAAAATATCTGATAGCAATTGTATACTAATCCCGATAAACACTTTCACAAGACATCAGCTGCCAATTGCCGACAACACGAACAGCAATGAAATCGTTAAGAATACAAACCGAGTCTAATAGCGAAGCACTAATTTCTACTCCATCAGAAAATCGGGGGTACAGGATTCCTAAGTATAAGCTTACCTATTATTTTGAATATTCAATATTGCATTCGAGTTCCTATATTTGTACAGCAGCAATGACTTATAAAGCACAACAATTTGCATAATAATTTAAAAGAAACCAAATCAAATTTAACCCCTGTATTAGTATTCTCGGGATACGCGCAGTGAGAAATATCGCCGCGCTGCAAGCTTTAAATCTTTCTCGTTTGCTCTTAAACATCCAGTAAATAATTTTAAATGAAGTCATTAGGTTAGAGGAACTCACTTGTACATCATGTAGCCAAGAATGCAGATAACCTGAGTGAGGGCCACGCCCACAAACAGCCACGTGGATAAACAGGACTGGCATGCCGCCACAGGGCCTGGGCCACCACGCTGCTGTTGTGGAATGTTCAGTGTGGTCTGGAAACGAAAAATAATATACATTTATTAATATACATTCGAATATTTCATAGTCCATGAAATAATTTAATGAAGTATACATTTTGTGTTAACCGAAATAAACGAAAAAGTTACGGTAACACAAACGCATCCTAATTAGACTATGCACAACAGAAACTAGTGCATAACTTTCCAAATCTTAAATACGCTTTACTGCGCACACTTGAAGCCCGTACTAGCATTCAGGTATTTGCTACACAAACATAGAAATTTAATATAAAATTCTAGATAACTTTTTTCTTTGTTTCTTCAGCCTCATGGAGAATTGGCACATCTGTGTCTTTCGTCATGCATTTCTCACACAACTGAAATGCAGCAATTTCTGATCCTGCCTGCAGCCACGTCGTTCGCCCATTTACTATTCCTTGTTCTATAGACAGCAATAGTTTCAAAATGCCTCTAGATCTAATGCAACCATTGGCATTCTCTTCACTACATTTCCACGCAAATTGACATGTTCATGCACCCACACCCAACTACCAATTTTCTTAATTAAATTATCAATCTGATCAATCTATAAATCGGGAATAAAAATATTAAGCGTTACAAAGCAAATAAAAGTAGGCTATTTAAATACAAGGCAGTAACCCTAAATACACAAGGGATACAGGTTAATACATCCATTAGTAAATGAACTGTCCGTTGAAGAAATACCGAAATCACAGTACAGACAAAAAATAAGAACTATTAATCCTCAATTCAGAAAAAAACGCTGCTTCATAACAGAAATCCAAAGTTCACCCGAACTTCTCTGATACATCAAAATGGAGAGGTGGAGCGCCCTCATTCGGAAAAGGATGCAGAACAGGAAAGTAGCGTGAGTAGCACTAGACAAGTAGCTCACTTTGATGTGGTTGAGACCTTCGTTGAGCTCCTTGAGAGTGATATGCATGTCGTAACTGCCACCCACAGGCTGCGCACTGCCTACAGGCTGCCCAGCTTTGTTCAGCAGCTGGGAGCTCTTCTGATTGATGTCAACTACTACATTCCTGCAATGAAAATTAAATAGAATGAAATTTTTAGCTTACACCAGTCACGGTTAAACTAAAGGTTCTGCCACTGAAGTTCACCGACGAGACGGGAAATGTGACCGAACAGGTTAATTGATGCACATTAGATACACATTATACGAGCATTTGTTTTCTAGCTTTTAATTATACAGTTTGATCATTTGAGTTTCCAAGTAACACGCTAGAGAAAGACGCACGTCAATTTTCAACGCAATGTGGAGAAATTGTTAATTTGAGGGATTACCCGCTTCGCATTTTCAACAGCTTTCACGTAAGGATACAGAGCTCTATTCAACTTCACAAAAGCACTAAATTTTTACAGAACATATAAAGATCTCTAGACACAGTACACCTACGCCGAAGAATATTCGTAAAAGAATGCTCATTTCCACGATAGCTCTAAATATCTTCAACGGTGGCAATAATGTGTAAACGCGTTCCACAATACATGATAGAGACAGTACATCTTACTTGATTTCTCGCGCGGCTTGAGCGATGTCCCTCTGGGTGTTGATGAGATTGTCCACTTCGTATCGGACGATAGGCGAAACACTAGGCGCCACAGGGGGCACAGCAGCCCCACTTGCAGGAGGTAAGGGTACGCCGCCGCTCCCAGATGCTGCGCACGAATATTACACATATGACACAAAACTGAAATTTCAACACTGCCAACACAACTAATGAAGGTAATATCAAAATGTAATTGTGAGATTGAACGAAGTTAAATTTTTTGTGATAAATATTGTTAGGAATACTTTATTTAAAATGAAAAAAGGAAACGGATTAGAGCAATAAATTTGGAGCCAGGTGCACCTTTGTCCAGTAATGCCAGCAAAGCTAAACGAACCACGGTTTAAAAACGAATGCGCTCACCTTCTCAAACAGCAAGCAAAAAGAGGGTAACAAATATCTAATTGAATCGACTTCCTTTGTAAAGGAACATTTTTGCCCATTGATTTGAAGGGATAAATTTTTTAGTTCAGTGTACTAAAAAATACATGAAATTGATCATAGGAAACAGTTCAATAACATTCAGTCGTTTTTACGTGCAAAACAGTAAAAATAATAATGAGCATTGCCAGCGTACCAATTTGTAGACGTTCTTTCACGGTCAGTACATTAAACGTTGCTTCAAGTTCTTCACAACAAAATGTTTGTCTCCTATTTCGCTGAAAGACTTGCTTGCAAAGACACAGACTAGTTTGCATGCAAATTTTAATTGAAAACACGTAATAAGCATACCGCTTTAATAGTGAAAAATAAGATTCTCAATAAGCTACTTAAAAATAGAGTAATCGAGTTGAAAACATCACTAACATAGTTAACACATTCACTTTTGTTATCATGTATGAAGAAGCGTGCGAGACTGAACGTGAACTCAAGGTATAAGAGTGGAAGGATTATACTGTTCACTGCTAATTTTTGAACGAAGCAGTGCCTCACCCATTCCAGTGTGGACTGCCCCGACAAGAGAGAGAGTGCGCTCCTGTCTGCCGATGATTTCATCCATTTTAGAGTTGAGTTGCCGCATGGCATCATATATCTGGGATTGGCCATTGAAGATTTGGCGCAACTCGCGAAGTTCAGCACCCTCGTACTCGTCATCCTCATCGGGATGCTGGCGCATGGCATCAGGATGCGACGCTACATACCTGGAAATAAAACATTGCAACGAGGATAATTTACAACTATAATACATGGTACTACCCTTACGTTTGAGTTCAACTGCGACACGAATAATTCGTTTGATTTTTGCAGCCATACAAAAAATACCGTTTAATCTACAATGTTGTGTCAAAAAGCTACAAGATAACATAATTGGGAAAAAACGTAACAACAAAAAATTTGCTAAAAGAATTGAAAATCAATTCAACAACAAGAAACTCGACAAATAATGATAGTGAAATTTTCCCGAAAGCAATATAAATCGGTATATTTTCCCTTGAACGAAGTTGTGTTTTTTTGCTGAAAAAAAAAAAAAAAGATATGACGAGAGGAAAGTCAAGGCAGACTAACTCATCTCGGGCCTTTTGCGTCTTCTCCTGATACTCCTTAAACTCGCGCTGGAACTGCTCCTCCTGGTCCTTGTCTGGACTGATGGCTGCAGCAGCCAGCTCGTCGGGACTGTGTAGTGACGACACCAAAAACTTGAGCACCTGCCAACAAAACAGAAGCCAGTTAGGTAAGTCATGCAATGATACTATTGTACGTCATATATAGTGCTCGGCTCATTTATTGGCCCAAGTTCCAACGCTCAACTCGAGCTGGGGAGTAATAATATATATTTAGAAGCTCTTATTTAAATCATACAATAAAATTTACAGTACTCCAAATTCATTCACACATGATCAAGAGCGAAATTAATAAGTTGAGCTCATATTTCCATTGTAAAAAAAATTAAATATTTTGTAACGCCGTGAGAAACACCGCGAAACATCTCACGAGACATGAAAGAACACAGTTTCCCAATCAGTTAGAAAATTTCTGAAATGATGAATAAAGTTTATTTTCCACCAAAGCCACAAACATTTTGCGGATGGCAAAACACCACCATAGCCACATTTTTCCACCATAGCCACAACGTTATTTGATTATGCTAAATATTTTCAATATTTTGTCCAAGCTATAGTGACTGGATACAAATCTATCTGAAATGAATCTCATCCATGAATTGCACACAATACTCACATCATGATCATCAGCGAGTCCGCCTGTAGCAGCGGAGAGCCCGAAGTAGCCGTTGCGAGGCAACACTACGTTCTCTACACGGGTACAGATCTCGTAGTCCTTCTCGCTGGCCGTCAGACCGTTGTGGACAAGCAGCTGTAGGGCACAGATGCAGAGCAAGAATAAGAGTAAGCTTTCAACGCCGTGGCCTGTACATCTTCGCAAGAATTTTATGATGTACACAACAGTTTGATGAGCAATGTCTTTTCTCCAATAAATTTTTGAGAAAATGGAAATGCGTTCCGTGATTTGAGAGTTTAACACGAACCTTTCTTGAAAGTATCACTTTTACCAATAAAGATCCCCTCACATCAAAAGATAACTATGAGCAAAGGTTCCAGAAAAATAGTTTAAATAGCTGTTTGTCAAAGCTATAAATCGGGAAATTTCTCAAAGGAAAAAATAGACCCCTATTAACCATAACACTATTCAACAAGAGCGATGATCCCAGCTGGTGTTCATAGTTTGAAGACGCTTAGAATAACATGGAGAATGACAGGTCTCGCAGGAACGAGAACTCAGATGAAAACCTTTAACTTCACAAATCCAAAAAGGAAAAATTTTGTTTTGTGCAGTGAAATCAGCTGACAATTATGCAAGTTAACTGAAAAAACGTTGGCATCAACTATTTTTACACCTGATCACAATTAACTGAACAAATGACGTTACAAAAACGTTTGAACAAAGAAAATTATGTCAGACAGGTATGAACATTGTTGCTTATGCAAGGTTACTTTCAACATGCCGAAATAACATGTGTTTAAAGAACGTGTTTAACTTTCTTTGTTATTCTTTTCCAACAATACTAAATTGAAAATAATGCATGTAGACGCCCTTTTCTCGAAAATATACACTTAGGAATATTAACAAAAATTAAAAATGCTTCCAAAAGCTTTCTGAATTAAGTAACGAAGTGAGACATCGCACCGAACGATGAAGTTAGGCAGAACAGAATAGTTAATAAAAAATGAGGGTAATTACGAACTTCCTTGATTCAAAGAAAATGGAAGTGGGACAACAATACAAACTAAATTAAATTATTACACAGCTGCTGTCCACAGACATGCATGGTACGTTGTAGGCAAATCGGGCAGTCAGTAATATTGAATAGTTATTTAAACAAAGACAACAGTTACGTAAATTTCTTTACAATGAAGCGCATTAAAATACAAACGGGTGAACAGTAAGTTAACATTGGAGATATAGGAGATGGGTCGGAAAGGAAAAGTTTAGTACGCCAAACTGAGCAGAAAAATGCTCAATTCTCAGAATTCTCAATTCTCAGACAACCAAAGATAAATTACGGGAGAAAGGGACACGATTAAAGCTGTGAATTCGTTTTTCAAATCCAAGGTTATACGGTTACAAAACCCACGCACACGCCTCACGCGGATCTACCCGAGACTTCTTCTCGCCCAGCTTTCTGTACTTGGTCGCAATTTTCCTACGTCGTTTACTCTCTAGTTTCCTCTTTTTACGGAGCATCCTGGCGCGACGCATCTTGGCTGCCCTAGATTGGTCTCTGGCGGTTCCATTGACGACAGCTGTCTCAACAGTGGATGATTCGTCCTCAAACCATCCTGAATTACGGCTGCTCTCAGACTCTCCTTCCCCTAGGGGAGTGGATCCGTTTAGAGAGTTATGGTCAGCGTTAGTCCCGGCAGTGAGTGATCCAGTTTCATCAGGAGTGATGATTGCGTCAGGAGGGACGTCGCTAAGAAACGCTCGCTCTGGTTCTCCTTGAGCGTCGGGCGCATCATAGACATCGTAATTTGGAACCGCAGGTGCATCAGGCTCTAACTCTTGGGCACTAGCAAACCACGACCCGAACATGCCGGAGTTGTGCGAGCCATCAGTGTCCGAAGATACGTTGGAGGTATGACCGGCAGATGGGAAATTAGAGAGAAAGCTGCCGTTGCCATGCAGAGGGCGTCCCATAGAGGAAGGGTCCATGTGGTACAGACTGTACAGGTCGTCGCTTGACGTTTCATTGAGGCCCAAAGCGTCCAAGTTGATATTTTGTATCTTAACCTGAATTGTGAAGGTCAACAGTGAATTTGTGCACGAGAGCCAAACTCAATAGTAAGGATCACTAATAAAAGTATCAAACTTAACCAACCGAAAGCACTATGCCAGCACTGAGAAAATCGTTTTAGATCCCGAAATTGAAAATCCTGATGACCAAAAATTGGTAGACAAAATGAATACAAATTATACGGAACAACTAGAAGGAAATATTTCAACGTTAAAGACTTACAAGAAGGCAATGAAGTACTTTCCTAAATAATAAATTAGCGGAGAGGGAGGGCAACTTACAGTGAGTGAGTTCTGGTAGTACTCGATCTTGGCACGCACGGGATGCGGCTTGTTCCTGAAGTCTCTGAGGCAGCCTCCAAGCAGTTGGCTCATGCCGTCGCTGAAACAAAATCAAGTTAGCGAACTAGGCTAATTTTACGTCTTATCCGTAACACTTTGAGCAGCTCACACTGAAACCCACTGTAGTATTTAAAAAAATCTGGCTGTGCGCTGTGATATCAAAGGTAGCGGATAAGCACTGGTAGTAATGACATCAAAATCGAGTCGATAATAATCTGATCCAAAATTCACCTTCGTACGTTTTTTTGAGTACTCTTCAAAAGAAATGGCTACCACGGATGGTTTATCCATTGAAAGCGCAGAGATATTTCATGACCGGTGATGTAGCTCAGACACGACCTTAAAGGTAGAATCCTAGTCAAGGTATCATCATCTCAGAAACACTAAATTTTCAAGTGTGGCCTGACGTTAACGTGCTGTAATTAACCTGTAAGTTGTCACTCATGATTGCGTGTGAACACGAAACATCAGTCTTCTCAGCAAAAATAAACAAAAATACCGATGCAAAACGTGGTTGTAAGTTGCTCAATACTGTCAATTACTTCATTGAAAAAAACTCAAGTCAAAAATTATAGATAGTTTAAGGCATCTAAATACGGATATCTATTGATGACGACAGTTCCGAACGGAAAACAAATAACCGTGTTTACACAGTAATTACAGTTAACAGAATAAAGTCAAGCTTTTCATGAGCGTGTTCATCTGGTCAATGCTCAAAAAAGAATAGAATTTAGGTGGCTAGAAAACAAGTAGTCTGTGATACTGAAGTATTGAAAAGTATGTGAAACCCGAATTTTGGAATGAATCACAGTTGAATGACAACTGATTGACCACCCGTAAGTCAAATGACCGACAACAAAGCGTAAAATTCACCCACATAAAATAAATTAAGAGTTTTCACAATCATTAGCATTTCATATACGTATAACAGAATGCTGTTGCTATCGCGTGCCTGAAATTATCCCACTAATATTTCGATTGCGCATACGCAAAGTACCTCACCCCACAAGACAAAAAATGATGGTAAAAATCGTAAAATTAAAATATATCCAGGTAATAACTTGACTAAGTAGAGACCCACGATAGATTAAGACACTATAATCAAGTAGCCTAATAAAGAGCATGCTAATGTAGCCATGCAAGTATGCTAAGGCCACCATGTTTTCAAAGGGACCTCAGAGACAAACCTACAACGTAAAACGAACGAGTTGGTACAACTCGCCTTAGTGCAAGAAACAAAAACATCGGTTAAAACTGGTAACGTGTAAAATAAACTCGAGTTAAAAATTCGAACAACAGAGCTTTCAATACTTTTTTCTGTGACAAATTGCACCTACAAAATAAACTACCACAGCCAAAGACATGACTTACTTCTCATGGTCGTAGGCCTTGGTTCCATCATTGACCATGGCCATGACGTACGGGTTATTGCGCTTGTTATCATTGTCAAACGAGTCAAAGAAGATTCCCAGACCGTTCCACATGTCCGCGCTGCCAAACACGGGTCCCTCCTTGCTCGGAGCCGTCGTGTACCAAAATGCCTGCAATGAAGAATATTCATTCAAGATAATGCACATACACGCGTATTTCAGCCTAGGTTCAGCCTTAAATTTAAGTGCACCGATTAAACGGATTGAGGTTGGGACAGCCACGACGAAGATATTTCTTCCGGAATTTTTCAACTAGATAATGCACGTCTTTCAAATACCAGATGAAATCTTTTACACGTCAGCGTCTCAAAGCACCCGGATAAATTGGATGGTTAGAGATTAGATTACGAAAGTTAGTTTGAACCTCCTTAACCACAACGGAGGTGTTTCAAATAGAGGAAAGCACTATTTCGCATGGAATTAAGGGAACAAGGAATGAACGCATCAGGTGAGTTCTCTGACAAAATTCATTGCGCATAGAAACAGGAAAAAAGTTCATGAAACAAGATAAAAGAAAAAAGTAAGTAGCAAGTTCTGAAAAACAAGACAGCAGTAAACCTAAAAAAATTTAGTCCGTATCAAAACAAAATAAAAATATTATATTAAAAAAATTATAAAAATTAATTTCAGAAGCGAGGGACCACCAAACATTGGGTTTTCTTTAACTCTAGCAAAATAAAATTACGAACATCGAGATACATGGAAAAGAAGAATGGTTCTGTGATAAAAACAAAGCGTGTGTCAAAAAAAACTATAATTTCAAAATGGCAGAAAAATAATCGGGATAATTAGATTAGATTATAAGTAGGTTTTAGCCTCCCTTTACCACGACAAAGATGTTCAAAGAGAGGATGGATGAAGGCACCATTTAGTCTGGAGTTCAGGGAACGTGGAATCTATGCACAAGGTGCATAGAAACAGTAAGCTGAGACAGAAGTACATGAAAAGAGAAAAAAGTTGCAAAAGAAAGTAGTAGGTGCTGAAAAACAGGACAGCAGTGAACCAAAAAAAGGTGGTCCTTAACATAATAAAATATTTTATTTAAACAAAAAAAGGCCTACCTAACTCTCAGCTCAGGCCCTCCCACATTTTCTCCCCGGGAGTGCTAATTCCCATAGATGCAATAGTTGTATCCCCCTGACGGGTTACCGGCATTAAATAACGCGTATTTCGCCCCTCTAAATAACTAAAAATTTCCGGCAGTTCTACAACCAGCAAATGCGGAAGTTCGGAAACAGTAGTGAAGTAACACACTACAGTCTATTCTTCAGTCCACTCCGCCTCTAAAGCTCGGCTAACGTCCGCTTGACTGTTTACGGACTCAGAGCAATCGGTAACATGCGGTGTCACTCATTCCTAGGTTCTAGGTAATGCATGATATGACATTTCTAGTTCTGTGAGTAAAAAATGCGAATTTTTGACCGCTTATGAAATACAACCAAGTTATGGTTCAATTAAAAGCTAAGATTAGTTCAATGAAATATTCAAAGTTTAGCTAGTTAATGAAATTCATATCACAAAGAAGAAACGTTAAATTTAAATGCTCCGAAAAAACGGATTTTCGGTGGGGCGGCCACGACAAAGATATTTATTAAGGAGTTTTTTAACTAATTCTTGACTCAGCGGGAACAACGTGAAGTGAAGAAATCAACGAAAAAAATGAAAGAGCGTGATGGATGCACAGGAATCTCATGCGATACAAGAAGAAAATGACTAGGTTTAGGAGTTTAACACAATAGACTTGTAACAAGTATCGTTCATTTCTATTCAAATTGTCACTAGTGCTACTTATTTAAGTATAAATAGCCACGGCTTCCTCTAAGGTGCGCCCTAAAGACACGCTGACAAATGATATCCTCTCACGGCACAACCGCACACTCGCAGGACGATGGTCCATGCCAAAATGGGTGACATTTTTATTGCATCTATTGCCCAACATGAACCTCGGTGTATTTCTTTAAATTAAATGAAAATGCAGTACAATAGATAAAAATTAGCTTAATCTTATTCGCCCTGTGAAAAACGTAAAAACGGTGGATGGGATTTTATAGATAACGCAATTTCCCAGGCTATTAACTTTTCCGCATCTCGTCACGCATTATCCCGAATTCAAGATGAATTCTCGATTTCTCTCGTTCAACTGTATCTGCAGCCCTGTAGCGTGACGGAATCAAACAACTAGACTTCCCAGCTACCTAGCATCATTGCTAATAAGAAAGAAAGGGTTAAAATTTATTTCTAATCAAATTTCACAACCATGATGATGAATTTGCCAAAGAAAAGTCTAACTAATAACTCGATAATTTTAGAGTTTTAATCTACAGTTATACAGATAAAGGTTATAAACATTTCGAGTTTAACTTGTCTAAATGTTAATTATTTCAAATTTAGGCTAAGCTCTCCAAAATCCAAATTTTGAAACGATATCAACTATAGAATTTACGAGTACATCGAAGGAAGGACAAGGGTCAAGTACTCAAACCATTTCTGAACCTCAAAACTGCCACTACACGTAAAATTATTTTGTCAATGCTTGAAGAATATAAAGTATAAAGGCTAATATAAAGTGCATGAACTGCGTAAAGACTAATATAACGTGTATAAAGCAAATCTAAAGTGTAGAAAGCAAATCTAAAGTGCTTAAAGTGTATGAAGCGAATACAAAGTATATAAAGCTAAGCAGGAGCGCAATGGACGGGTTCACGAAGCACTGATGCAACGACGGCCGAGCGCTATCATGAGAAGAGCAACCAGCTCAGACACAGCCGGCGAGCTCTAACGCACACGTGGCCTTCCCAGCACTGGAGGGGCTCTCCTTGTGGTGCTGCTGCTGTTGCTGCTGGCGCTCTCACCGCACAGCACCGCTCATTGCTGCGCCAGATCGGGCGAATGCCATGCAACAGCATACCAATGAGTGGTGGCAAACAGTAACACAACGCGCCAGTGTATTGGTAAAATACTGAAGGTACGAGCTTCGAAATTAAATATGAATCAAAGGATTGAACATACTCTCAATTTTCAAGTCAAATCGTGAGTTGTGATGCACATACGCTTCCACAAACAAGAACTCCAAGTATTTCATCAAAACGTACTAGTAAAGATTAGATGTTAGCTTAAGCCTCCCTAACTGCAACACAGGCGTTCCAAAGAGAGGAATTAGGAAGGCACTTTTTAGTAAGGAGTTCATGAAACAGGATAAAAGTTTAAGAACAAGAAGGTGCTGTTTAAGGTGCTGAAAAACAGGACAGCAGTGAACCGAAAAGAAAATGGTCCGGTACAAAATAAAAACAGTGTTTCAACAAAAAGAAAGCCTAGCTAACCTTAAGCTCGGGACCTCGCGTATTATCCCTAGGAGCGCTTATTACTGTAGATAAAATAGTTCTGTCGTGCTTAGGGGAATGAAATAAAGATTCATGTAAATCAGCAATGAAAATTAAAAATACAAATAATTCTGGGACAGTAAATAGAATACATATATGCTCGCAGGTGGCAGGTCCTGGCCGTGATGCATCTTTTTTACTAACACTATCATACATGACTATTCATACTGTTCTTATCTACTCGTAAGTGGCATTAGTGTTAAGCGTCGATAAAATACGATATTTTACGTGATAACTTTACTTGATAGTTAGTACGATAAAGATACACTATTGCCGTGCTGGATTCTCAATTTCTTGAAATACTGTCAGATTCTAAGAGAATGGCCACGACACAGCCAATACCAATAATTTTTGTGTGCTGATATCATTACATACGCTGGTACTGATGCATCATTTACCAACCAAGGCCTATACTAAGGTAATGACCTCTTGTTTCGGTCTGACGTTGACCCCGTTCGAAACTTACGAAGAAGCGCTTATACACTGAATTTTTTGCCCAAGCTCTCTGTAGCATCAACTGTAACAGAGAATCAAAACTCAACAACGCTTGGATAAAAACAAATCATCGTTACAGATTGCAAAACGACAACTGAAGGTAGCCACGAAAATCTTCATTAGTCACTGCAATATCTTAGGCAGCATTTTTGAAAATACTTTCAAGCAGCAAGACCATGGTAAAACCAAAAGCACCAAGTGAGCCCCAGAGAAATCGAGATTATCACAGCTACAGCGGGCCCCAGAAAACAAGTGGAAACACGCGAGTTATCAGCTACATCATGTGGGACCGAACAGCTGGCCGCGCCTGACATACAACACGTGTTCCTCGGCTCCATAAAGAGACATACACATTCTGGGTCGCCAGATTGTTTTTATATCTGGTAAGGATTTTCACGTTCGGGTTTTTCATTCATATGATTGATGATACAAACCGCTCAATATCTGGTAACGTTACAAGGTTGTCATCCGTGAGTTGTTTTCATGGTCAAATTTCATTTGGAAAAAACAGAATTTTAGCTAAAAAGATGTCAATATTACAACTATAAGATTTGCTCAATGTTCAGCGCTGACGTATACAAATAAGACAGGTCGTCTCCACTTAACATTCAACTGATGTGAGTACTTCGGAAACATTTTAATTTAGATGCCCAAATTGGAATCGCCTCCTACCGTAGCTCAAATTTGAGCGAGTGAAATGGCTGCTCTTTATCTTCTTGAGTTGAAGGTTTGCGGCTTATTTCTCCAATTTAATTTCTTCCAATTAAACTTTACGCTTTGGCATTACTTCATAGAGGTGATGTTGATGAAATTTTTTTACGACCTCAGACATAAGCATGAATCATGAAAACTCTCGGAGCGAGATGCATCTGCATTCGAATCTGTTGGAAGCTAACATTTCCATTTCAATGAATAATACGCTATGCTAAAGCGCAACTTGTGTCATAAAGCAGGAGAGCCAACCTCGGTTACTTTCAGCTCTGAATAACTTCTCTTATGGTGTATGTTATCGTTTTATGCGATATTCTTTGTGAAGCGCACAGAGAATAACCCAGCTTACCAAACTTAAATCTATGTGAAAGCCTCCAAAGGGATGAAACCTAATGAGGCTTTTTTCTACTTCAATTTCACAGTTTAAGTACTACGATCAGGTCTTATAAGTTCATAACTAGTCAATAACTTGCAGAAACGATCTTCAGGCTGCCCAGGAGTGTTCTCAAATTTTTTTCCACATTAAAAAAAAAGGGTGACCACGAATGAAATTTCTTTGTTGAATCAAGAATATGGTAATTTGTGTGTCGCATAAACCCGCTACATTAGAAGGAATTATCGATACCTGAATTGTAATACACGGGAACGATTAATACAGTCTGATTAGATAAAGACAAAGAGAATAAATAAATTACAATAAGATTAATAATATTTCATATTGTTGGCAATTACTGAAAGTAGAACAAAGCCTCGATTGAATGAAAGTAAAGCCGAAATAATCGTACCTGGATGAACTCCTTAACTGAGAGTCCAAGTACCAGTTCTCAATGAGTTAGCGCACAAGATGCGGGAAAAGAATGTTCGTTTCTTGGAGAACCTATTAGTACTAAAATGAAAATATCTTCGAAGCAAATTTCTTTAAAATGAATCGCGTAATGAGGATATTTTTCATTATACTTTCAAAAAAATACATGTTAGAAGTTCATAGTCACATTTGTAAAAGCATGAGATTACACGTTTCGAGGCGCGTTGAAATGGAAGATTTAATGGTAGCTTCTCCGGGAACAAAATCTCAGACGAGCATGATTTACCCATTCAGTCATTTTGTCATGTCTAAATCGAAAAATATCCCAGAAAGTTTATTAGTCTACGGTTAATTCCCACAAGCCACAAATTGCAATGATTCGTTTCTTTTACGGACAACCTAAGACTCTGATACATCGCTCAAACCTAGCATTTCACGAGCCGGAAAACTGACCAAGCCATCGGCGCCAACACGGCCCCTGCCGTTGATGCGGAAGACGATCTCGACCTCCCACCAGTCGAAGTTGGTGGGCTGTTTGCACCAGGCCTGGCCCTTCTGGCTGCGCAGCGACGGCGTGATGCGCAGGCTCTCGCTGCTCGCTATCGCATCTGGACAAATACGAATAGCACAATGCATTACAATTGTTATTCCTAACATTCTACGAAGATCATGTGTATGGGTATACATTAAACAACGAATACGAGAAATTTATGAATACAACTCGTAGGAGAAAATCGCACACCAACATCAGTAAAATTAGGTGGATTAGTTGTAAGGGATGCAGACAGCGTTAGGTAAAAAAAAGTAGTATCTCTTTACAAAAGAACAAGGCTGTAGTGAACACAGCACAGGCCGGTGAGCAAACATACGCTACTAATTCAATCCCCTCTAAGAGAGGCCGTCATTGAACGATTCCATGCCACAATTACAGTAGCTCCCGTAGCTCCCAGAAGGTTTGCTATGATCGACGTAGACGTGAATTCTAGAAAGCACTGACTTTACGAACACAAGTTGCTGTTTTTATATCAGATAAAATAATACGAATCAAGCATGCAAAAAACAGAAAGTTGTTAAAATATAAAATTGAATAGATTAAATATCGGTTTTGATTTCTCCAAATATTCGTTCACTTACTGCTTCCCTGTTAGTTCCATTCAGCGATATTGATCACAAGAAAACTCAGTCGTATTTCAGTTCAAACAACACCATAATGCTGCAAAATGTTTGTGTCTAGGTTGACAACCTTCAAAGCTGACAAAAGTAAGAGAAAGCATCTCGAGAAAGCAAAAAAAAAAAGAAAAATGATGAAACGAAGACATTCGTTAAGGAGGTCGGTTGTACAATACTGGAGGTCAAAACTCAGCTCAGGAATTCTCCTACGTAGTTAAATGATAAATTCTTTACGAATTTTCTGTTTCAGAAATTAAAATATGGCCCTCTAATGGCATGGAATACTTACAAAAATGATTCATAGGTCGTGATCGCGAAAGAAACAAACTTTCAATGCGAAAACCGAATTTGACGACTGGAAATTCTCCCAGTTGATGATTCAATAAATAACCCGGAATTTCCCTAATATTTCATTTACTTCTTGCATGAATACGTGACAGCACACAGCAGTGCTAGAATCCGGATTAATGTTCGAGTTACGATGTTCGTATCCACTCGATCAAACCAGCTCTTAAACTTCAAAAACATTTACGCGCAAAAATTAAGGTTTTACACGAACAATTCGCACGTAGCACGTTATGAGAGTGAAATTAAAAAACGATGCACAATAGAAGGCGAAAGCAGTGTTATACGAGTTAATCTAGCCTAATAAGTGTTATGATTAGATACAAGTGGGCGATTAAACTATTTTTGAGGAACTTCGCTGATTGAAAAATGAGCGGCAGTACAAGTTTCAATTCGAATTTTCATCGGAACAGGAACGAGGAATTGTCATACAAGATTTCTATTTGAAAGATCACTCAGAATGTACTGAAAGACAGTGAACTTTGCTAACAATATCGAGCACTTGAAGCTCACTCGCGCTTCCTGATGGAGTATACTCAGAAAATTAGCTCACATACTCCATCAGCGAGTTCCACACTAACTCTTAACGAATGCACAAGTTGAGCCCGTTTTACCCATCAGTCTGCAATATAACATGACCTAAACGCGGTAGGATGACCAGCCAAGAATATGCCTCGAAACTAAAGCTTTGGCTGTGCCACACTGAGCGCTGCTTTTGAAACAGCCAGTCAGGATTGATGGCCACAGTTTGAGCTGAATAGCAGGCCCAAATTTCAGCATTGAGCACGCACAGAGCGCGCGAGCGGAGCACATGTGAAGAGTAAAGAGAGACAGTTGAGAAGCACCTGGAGGCTGGCTGTCAGACACACCTGTGTTCACAACATCTGCACCACACCTTGCTAGAATATCGCAATGACGAGATGCTCAAATTTGGAGGAGCGCCGGCACATGGTAATGTAAATGACTAATTCATTTCTGAGGAGCAGGAGATTGAGAAAATGCTACTCGGAAGTTCAAATGCCACTCATTCCATTGTATCAATCACTAGAAAAAATATATGAATTCTTAATACCATGAATGCTGCATTCCTAAAGAACTGCATTAATAGAAGAAATCAGACCATGATGCTGATTGTAAAACATGAACAAATGGATAAATTTATTGCATATGTCAATCAAACCAGTTCTTGCTACTATAATTACACTCCAATACTGTAAGGGGCTTGCTAAGGGCATACTAATATCCTCACTTTAAATCAGCAAAGCAGCTGTTGAAACAAGTTCTACAGAAGCCAGGGCTTTCCAGTCATTCACCTCTGAGGCTTTCAAGCCTAATACAATTATGTTGCAAGACTTAATTTTCTTCTACCTTTTAACACACAGCCCAACCAAAATGAGGAATGGAATCAGCACTGAAGAGTCAAGCAATCACTTTACATGCTTTCATGACATTGTGTACCTTGACAATCATGGGCAAGTAGGATAGACACAGACAAAAAAAAAACCTGTTCAGTATGCCATCTAGCAGCAGTAGCTCTTGACTTCTTCAGATAGGATTAACAATTGTTCTTACTTAGCAAGAAGCTAAACTCGGGTCAATTTATTCATGCTGAACTTGTGTCTGATTTGAAGTTGAGCATTCTCAGGACATCTCAAGGAAAGTGTTAAGAGTTCAACTAATACATTCCAAAATGGAAGCAGCATGCAACACATGTAGAGCCCAAGAACATTCTGATTAAAACAATATACATTGAGTTAATGACAAATGCTTCAAGTATTAGTGAATAAAATAAATGACTTGTGAGACCTACGTAAAACCATAAAATTCAATATCTTGCAGAAGTAGCAACTCTGAATTAAGTCGCCTTTGTTACAGCTCATAAGTGCAAACGCATAAGTCTTCACAATAATCAGGATGCATAGACTATACTTTTAATAACCAATGGCAATTGCATCACTAATACCAAATGATTGTTCTCATAACTGACCTAATAGTTTAACCAATAAGTTTCATCTTACTCATGAATATGATTGGTTGAACCCTTGTTTTAAAGTACTTGAAGTCAATCTAATTAAAATGAACTTTTGATTAATAGACGAGTAGTTGAACAAGTGTTGGTTCCATTATTGGGATCCTATTTTTTATGTTCACTAAAACAATTCACAGTTTGGAGTTGCAATTGAATCCAAGATCTCCTTTTTCATTTGATCAACAATAGGTAATTTGGATTAGAATATTCAAAATGCATAGTCTTATCAGAAATAGATAAGAAAATTTTATACCTGCACAACTTTTGTAAATTCTTTACTAGATCATCCGCAGGCTCAACAACTTTACTTCAGCTGGTTTCAGAAAACAAATGAATTAAATTACTTCCTTCAATCCATTGGGATTGAACAAATTAAATTATAACTCCATTAAAATTTGAGCAGACCTTCAATCATCATACAGATGTTCTTCAGCATTGAGGAGACAGTGATGGAAAGAGATGTTGCTCTTGAGAAGCTGAATACAAATTGCACACCTGTCAACCAGTCACCATGCATATCAATTACTAATATTCATGATCCCCCTGACCTATCCTATTTATTGGTAAATGTGACTGCTCCTTATCAGTTACCAGAATGAAAGATCTACTTGATGAGCCACTAGATGAAATTTATAATCGGCAAATCTTCATAAGTACCTCCCAGCGCACACCTGTTTCGGCAGCTTAACACCAAGAATAACAGTAAACAAGTAATAGTTGCAGCTCATCAATAAAATAACTAGTATCAGTAATTCTGTGAAAAATGTATATAATTATATAACATGAACAAAATATGAGAAGACAAATTCTTAGGCATTAGCATTAGAAAATTATGGGATAGATTAATTTCAGTTAGGTTACTCGAGTACTAAAGTTGGAAAAAAAATTCAGGATCACCACGCAATGAATATGCATTATGATGCAATTGAAGGTGTAGCTAAACAGTAAACCACTTCTTCATTAAATAATGTTTAATTCTATATGCACAGTTAGGTACAGCACAATGCACAGTAAATAATGTAATTTGTCAGTCATAGACATGCAATAAAGAAAATGAGATTGAATTGCTCAATGCATCTCATTTTCTCTGTTTCTATAAACAGTTCCCATTAGAGTAAATTACCAATACTATTTGTAATTACAGAATCTAGCTTACCAGTCATACTGACCACAAGTGATAGGAAATTACTCAATGTATTTTCTTAGTACTCTTTCCTTCTAATGCATGTAGAGTGGCACATTTCATTTTCTTCTAATGCAAAAATAATGCTAAAAGATAGAGAAATAATTTAACATTAGACATGAAAACATAATAAAAGATCATGGTTTGTTTCCACTAAACTTGGCAAGGCATGAAGCTCAAATGTTACATAATATATAAGAAGTTTTCTAGGCAATGAAGCTATGTTATTTACAGCAGTTGACTGAAAATCTTCCTCATACTTTATCGAGTTGACTGCTTCTAGGCAACAGTAGTGGCAGGCAGAAAATAGATGGAATTGTTATTTTGTGACTTGACACCAAAAATTGGAACTACAAATGATAGGTCAATACTTTATTTAAATTGAATATAAACTTTATAGTAATTTTCAACTATTTCAGAAAAATATTTCCAAATTCAATAGACTATTTTATCAATTTTGGTCCATCAATACGGAATGCACATCCTGTCGATAGGCATGAAATTGAAGTTTAATTTAATTAATTTGTCAAATATATAAAATTATTACATTTGATTTCAGAAATTGTGTGTTATATATTGCAAAGAAAATAATCAAAATGGATTACAGCATCCATTATTTTTGTCTAAAGCATCCTAATCAAAACACACTCAAAAGAGAAATGAAAGAGACCATCTAATATGAACTGTAAAAAATAGGGAATCAGGTTTGTTCTCATACAGAACACTCTGTGCATAGAAACATTAAATGGGGAAAGAACAAAAAAGCAAAGGCAAAAAATCTGAAAGAAGCATAGTAAGCACATAAGTCAGAAATTTCAGAGGTCCCTCCATAGCGGAGGTAATCTAACACTATATTATCCTGGATACATATGTTAAACACCAAATGTATCTGATGAAATATAAATATAGTCATGGTTCTGAATACAAATATAGTTAGTTATTTAGTTATAAACAAGTACTATATAAAAAATATAGCTATATAATAGAAACAATGCATTGTTGCATTTACTGCCAATGGTTAATTTTTTTTGCTGAAACGCAAACATTGAAGAAAATTATTAGGAAGTTATTACAATATACCACCAGCAAAACTACAAACAATCAAGCAGACGTACAAGTTTACAATGCAGCTTTCACAACAACATGAACATTATTTTACTAAATATTGACAATGGTTAAATTAAGTTTTACACTCATAAATTGAACTGTAATCGTGATATTTTATCAACAACCCCTATATTTATATTCACTCACAAAACTGCAAACTTTCATGTCTGCATTCCCTATAACCATTTGTTCAACTATTTAGGACAATACAACATACCTTAGCTTACCGCTCACACAGTCTCCCATACATTTTTGCTAATACACACACCATTAAAGAAATTTCTCGTCTTCAATTGCCCGATATTTTTCGACAGCAGGCTATAAAAACTATCGGAAATTCAGGTCAATACGCCGGCCAACTTCCTTTTACGTCAAAATTGTACCCATCACTGACAAAGTAAATCATAGCACACATACATAAAATGCAGTAGTTCTCCTCCAGAAATGATCGGTACAATGCTACAAGTTTAATGAGTATTTGCTCCAAAATAAACAGACTTTACCGTTCAACACCAACTGGGCCAACATGTGTAAACTTCTGAGAAAGCAATACTTACTGCCGCTGTAACTCCAAAAGGGCACTTGATTGTCTTTCTGGGCAAGATACGGCGATTTAAAGCTATATTTATATTCAAATCTTCGGTGTGGACTAACAGCTAAAGAAAATTGACATATGGAAGCTAGCCAGGCTAGTAAAACCACGGTCACACTACGCGACACCATTGCTGCAACTTGTTGAGTGTCACACTGGCAGCCTGTCTCTCAAATCAAAACATTCTCTACACGTCATGACACTAAAGAAGTCAAAAGAGAACCTTCAGTTGGAAATTTGCAAAACTAAAATTGGTTCTTAACAATATTGAAGCTTAGCATATGAGAGATTACATACTTATATCGCAGTTCTTACATGAGGCTGTTAAATTTAGTTGTTTTCAAATTATTTCTTTGAATTGGGTTTAATAATTCTATTCATGAAGGATAAAATTTTAGGAAAATAAAGTCAAAATTTTGGCTTCAAAATTTTCTACTAATTAGAAATAATGAAAACCTTGAACGATGGATACATTCAAAAAATACACAAATCTAGTGATAGCTATTCTTAAACCAAGGTCAATTCCAATGCTACATATACAAATGTAGGAGGCATTATCCTTTCAAATTAATCTACATACCTTCATATAACTGAAATTTAATCGTGGGCTGTTATATGACATATCTATTAATCTTTTTGATCAATTAAATGCATTTTAAGGATGTAATACAGAACGAATTTTCTAAACGTATCGAGTTTTTCATCCTCGAGAAAAATAAAATCCTAACTATGCGCTTCAGGCAGGATTCTTTCCATACTATTAATCACTATAGATCTCAGCTTTTTGTTCTCTACTGGTAGGCGACGCTGCGGCACCCGAACAGGGCCATTGCCCTCCCAGTGTTACGGTTAGGTACTCTTCGCTGTGCATGAAGTAACCCAATTTTCCCATTGTATGAGCAAACTACCTAATGCAATTTTAGGAAAATAATTAATATATACTTCTATAGATGTATAAATGTTCTCTCTCATTACCCTCTTCCATTGTTGTTATTTTCATATTTTAAGACTCCCAAGCCACAAAAAAGGTTATCTCAAGAAAGCGAAGGGAAGGAACAATTTAAAAGGGGTTGTAGAAAATGGGGAATCTATACACAAGATGTTTCCCACATAGTATACCTTGCACACAAACAGAAAGTAAGAGGAAGAAGAAGAAAAAAAAGACAAAGAAGAGATACCGAAAGAATGAAGACTGAAGGAAGCAAAGTGGGCACGGAAGTTAGAAATCCCAATGGCTGCTGAAGTAACCCAACAGTATCTCCCCCGTTAGTGCCGGTCCTCATAGTACATGATTGACAAAATAAACCTAAACCTATTGTCTATTCTATTGTTTCGAGATGCTTTTCACTATAAACTAAGTTTTTTGCTTTCAGTCGTCTACGATATGCGATCAAATTAAGCAATGAATTTTGATAAAGTGTGTTAAAAACAATGTTCAGGATAAACACGAAAAAGTCACTTTCGAATGGCACTTCCCTCAACACACGTAAGATAATATGAACCCTCAAAGTTAGATTTCAAGAACTTAGATAAGAAATCTAACACTTGATCTTAAAATATCAGACATTGCCGCTTTTTCTTGGCAATTCTTTCCCAAATATCGGGTGAACCTACTATGTTCCACTTCGAAAAACGTCAAGAAATCCCGCGCGGATCCACTAGGCAACACACTCGCTGCCCAACCGACGATTGCATTTGTCCAGTGACGTGCTTTTGATGATCCTCAGGCTCTCCTAACAGAAACATTAGAGCGATATTTGGGCTATATTAATATTACAGGACATCTACGTTAAGAAATATTCATAATCCAAAAGTATTTAGCGCATCATCTCTTTCTAAAGTTAAACGTTTTAACCACCGGAGTTGCTACATGGGGATTTTCAACAGTTCTTTAAATCATCTTTCCCTCGCATCGTTTAATAAGTTCTGTTATTGCCGTTTGACAGCATGATAAGCAATTTTTGGTCGCATTTCAGCATTTAAGGGCCGATTAATCCCAAAGGAGAGTAAGCAATGAGGTTTATTGAAACTGAAAGGAAATAAGTCACAGCCAGTCCGATATATTTCAGAACTTCCCCGTAATTACATATGAGGGTAAAAAAAAGACGCACTCAAATACATTCTTACTTAAAAAAATAAAACGAAGCTCGTCAGTAATTAACGACCATAAAAATTTACAGCAATGAGAAAAAACTTGGGCAAATTTGACAAAAAAGTCATTTTCGAGTTGTGTACACAGTACTTTTCTAAAGATAAACAGAATAGTCTTGTATGCTAGCAGTTTCATTCAAATGAGTACTCTCAATTGATCTCCAAGCCAGAAAAGTGTAGCGCGTACGAGACAGAAATACAGAGATTCTCAGACCTCTACCATTGTGGCGTACAAGATCTGCCACAACGCATTTTCCCTTTTCTTCAATTCAACACAAGACAGTAACATGAAACTTCAAACGCACTGCCAGGTCTCATAACTCCAGAATCAATGAGCGTAAGAAAAAACGAAAAACATAAATGAAAGGTTGCACAGGCATAATTCAGTTCGAAGTACGTACCAATGGTATCGCGCTTGTTCTGAATAAGTTGTTTTATTTGCGTGACGAACTAACGTGTGACACGCCCACCCTCTCGCAATCCGGGTCTATTGGATTAGGTTAGAAGTTAATTCAACTCTTCGTGACCCCAATAAAGGTGTTCCAAAGAAATGAAGGATGAAGGCACCAATTTGTATGAAATCTATGCAGAAAATTCTCTGAGCCCAGAAACAGATAAGGAGTTAATGAAAAACGATCAAAGTCGGAGAAAGAGCAATAGTTGCTGAAAAACGGGACAGTGAACCGAAAAAAGATGGTCCATTTTGAAACAAAAAGCCAAATCTGTTTCAAGAAAAAAAGGCTTACCTGACCCTAAGCTTTGGGCTTCCCTGTTTTCCCCTGAAGCGCTAAGTACCATAGATACAACAATTGTATCTCCCTAAGGAGCTATCGAGGCGATTGTCTCATGAACAAACTTGGCCATTTCATTCTTAACGACTTTATAACTTTTGTTGAAAAACACATAAGAAAAATAACGCATTGAAGAAAAAATAAAAAAACGTGAAGAAGCTTGGGTTTTGGGGGAGATATTACGAGCCCAACATGTTAGTAGAGCTATCCACAGGGCCAAAAGTACCAACACAAAACATGAAAGGGGGGAAATAACGGCAGTAAAACGTTAAAGAACCTCGACAGCATACCATGACACATTTCTTAATTTCTCCCGACACAAATACCAGCACCGAGTACAACAAAATAAGCACAACTTGAGCTAAAGAGAAAATAATAAGCTGAGAAAACTACTATTTACTACGAAGACGTGTTCTTATGATGAGAAGTCTGACCATTGCCACACGCTCCAACGGGGATAGTTTCACTCTACGGTTGATGAGAATGTTGGTGTGTGGTCCTTTAGCACGTTCACTGCGATGGGTTGAACTAAAGGTCAATATTCAACTCCAATTTAAATTTACAGGTTGATAGAAACTTTATTTATACCAAACATTAACTGGGTCCATTAAATCCCACTAATTTTAACAATTGTTAAAACTTTTTCAAATGACTCATCGATGAGGCATTTCGCAGCAGGAAAAACTTGAGCACGACCCATCGATGGGTCGCATCGCAAGCAACGTGCTAAGTAATTCTGTCCACCGAACACGACTGGAAGAGACGGTGAGGCTGGACGCGCGATGGTAGAATCTGACAATGAACGCGAGGCAGATGGAGATACGAACTAAAAAAATGAGAAAACTTAACCGATATAATTAGGCTGAGGACGTACGCACACTAAGCAGTTCAAAATACGAAACACATCACCAGATAAATTTAAACGAACGAAAGTTAGCACAAAAACTAAGATCTAAAACTCGAGGGAAAATCAGAACGGAAAGATTTTTAAAGCAAATAACGATATCATATTTGAACGAAAACAGGACATAAATATTTGATCCTACGAACGTCCGACGCCAATACTGTTATATTTTACTAATTTAGCTTGGACATTTTATTTTAGCCAGCGCACTGCATTAAACGCGTTTCTACTTTAATCGCCTAACGTACAAGGATGGGCCGTGTTATCCGAGTTCTACTAGCTCTTTGATGCTCACCGTCAGCCAACACTTGCTCAATACGCTTCCCAAGTAACCACTCCTTTCCAAGAGAATGTCGTAAATGTACAAGAGCTTTGCCACGAGATGGCGGGCTGCTGTTTTTCTCCAACTCTGATCAAAATACATCATACTTGAGCTAAAGCACGTTCGAAGGTGCGAAGGGTTAATACCAGCTAGCATTGCTGCTCAGTGCTTACCCTCGTGGTCATTCTGACAGCACTTCCTATTCAGTTGAGTATAACTTTGGAAGTTTATTTTTCCCTACAGAACGTCTTCAAACTCTTCACTTACTATTTTTCCTAATTAAAATGACATCGTAATTACTCTGATTCCCCTTTTCCGCGGTGATGTTCTTTCAGTGTCGGAACTCGCTAACGATGCATGCATGTTTTTGATGCGTTACTTTCGAGGCCGATCATCAGACTTAGGAAGCGTGCTTCACATGAGAAAAACGAAACGGTTGAACCTCCTTATGAACAAAATCAGTTAAAATGCATCTTGAAATAACAAAACCTGAACATGACCAAGAAAATGAGCAACAACAACCACGGCAGGTAATATCGCTTGTACAGGTGGCAGCATTTCTTGTTAGGAGCGCAGATTAACAATTAAAATCACGACAGAACTTGCAAAAATAGCTGTGAGTGCAACATAACCACAACAACAGTAGAAAAGAATTCAAAAACAACCCCAAAACTATCTCGATGAAATAAAGCGGTTCCAAAACAACTCGTATAGAATAAGAGAAGTCGAACGTCAACACGGATAGAATAAAGGGATTGAAAAACTTCACGCCTAGAATACAAGAATGTTAAGGACAGCACACCTAAGCTACAAAATAAACGTCAAAAGCGAGATATACACACACCAAACATTTAACGCTGGGTAGAGATTCACAACAAAATACTAACGTGTGCTGTAACCCAACACGATAATGCATTGCACACACCCTTCTCTTTTTACAAGACGTTGTAAGCTGGAGTACCGTTATAATACAAAGGAAGTGCATAGTTCTATGGACCTTACACATCAAATTACCTAAAGATATCACAGTTCTCCTGCTCGAACTTCTTCTTTAAATAGGCTATATTCAATGCTCGAGTGAACGTCGCAAAATAGGGTCCCACATCAAGAGCAGAGCTGTTACTCTGACCTAAATAGTTCTAAAAGAAAGTGGAGCTCATGCTACGAATTCGAAAATCAACATTTTGGAAATGTGCGTCAAATCCAGTTTCTAATTACCATTTAGGCATAAGTAATGTACTCTTATGTTGCACAAATGAAGAGACTAAATGCACTTAAGATAATGAGCCAACATTTTATCAAATATATCGTCAAAAAATTCGTTCGATTACCCATAGCTGAACCTAGAAGTCACCAGAATGGGCTCTCGCCCAGAAAAACTACCAAGCACCACTCTGGTTCAAGCAAAAGATCAGGGTCATTTTCTACCGCCCGTCCGACGTGTACGGGGGAGTAACAAGACTATAAAATGAGGCACACGAGGTAACTCGGTACACGAGTACCCAATGAAGAATGTGGCTCCAAAAATTGCGTTATCGATATACATAATGGATAGGTCAAGGAAAATTGAAGCTTTTGTTCTCTGCATCTGGAACGCAATGAGATGAACTAAATATCCCGACCCTATCGAAGCGTGGGGAATAAACAGCGGATATTGAAGATTTATCCAAAAGTTATCTTCCAACTAGAAAAAATCTTAGGCCTACATTGACATGTAAATACTAAATTTCAGCGTCTTGCTAAACCCATGACACAGCTTCAATTACTGACCCCTCTCGCCAGGGTCATGAAAAATTTTGGAAGTATTTGGAACTTCGTAACCTGTGTTAGACACAACCAGTGAACTGGGGAAAACACCATTTTCAATGCTTGAAGACCTCAGATTAGATTATTAGTTAGTTTAAGCCTCCCTATCCTCAACAAATGAGATCCAAAGAGAGGAAGGAAGAAGACACCATTTAGTATGGAGTTAAGGGAACGTGGAATCTATGCCGAAAGGGCATAGAAACAGTAAGATGAGAAAGAAGTTCATGAAACAAGATCAAAGCTGAAGAAGAAAGTAGTAGGTGTTGAAAAAACAGGACTGCAGTGAACCGAAAAATAGTTGGTCCGTAACAAAACAAAAACCAATGTTATTTTAACAAAAAAGAAAGCCTACCTAACCCTTAGCTCGGGCCCTCACATTGTCCCCCTGAGAGCGCTAATTCCCATAGATACAATAGTTGTATCCCGCTGAGGGGACTTGAAGAACTCAAGATGACAACATACAAAATGATCAACTAACCTATGATAATAATAACGAGTTTCGACGTGCCACAAATTTCTTACTCTGTAATTTCACTTAGAATTTGGGAGCTTCACTGTAAACTTCAGTGCAACACAAGACCAGCAACGGATGTGCCATTGGTATCGGCTACTACACACGTTGGGCCGATGGAAAGCAACGTGAACATCGAGGAAAAAGCAAAGTGCATATGCACAGCAAAGGCGTTTAACAGATTTCGTTAATCACAAGCAACCGAAATCCTGCTCAATAGAGTGGACTGATCATACTGCAACGCAAGTCACGACACAAAAGTAAATCCATCATACCACACCTCACTGTTAAAGGGGAAATGTTGATCAAAATTACTTCAGTTAACCACGCAGTGGAGGTAAATAGACTTGCCAAGCTCACAAGTGAGAGTTAGTTTATGTGTTAGTTCATGGTCGCTTCAGGCTACTTTCTGAGGGAGTGTACTAGAGTTTCTTTCATCCTTCACGCCATATTTCTCCTCGCCAGAAGAAATATGTTGATATTTACATCAAGTACAAAATATAGTTTCAAGTATTACTCTTCAGATGATCCTTAGTGAACACCAAGCACTGGAAAATAACGTACCCCCATGCAACTAGTGCTCATCACTGTTTTCCTTCAAACAATACCACATCAATGTCAATACTTTATCATCAGTTCGCATACAACTTATGATGAACAATCGAAATATAACAATTATACATTCACATTCTCGGGGTTTATAAGGTTAAAGGTCATTCGAAGGGCGAATTCATTTAAATTGTAAGGTCAAAGTTTTTTTTTTAGATGAGACAAGAAAATTTGGCTGAAGTCCCCCTAAAATTTCGCCCAGGATATAAATAAATGAGAACAACTAAAATGCCAAGATAAGCGAACAAATTTGACACGTACAACTAAGAAGAGCTCCACTCACGTCACGCAAACCTGAAACGTGCTGACGGCGTCACTGTGTTCGCATGAGAAACAATATCTCGGGAGTTAGGAACTAGGAACAAAAGATAACATTTATGACCTAATTTATAATAAATACAAATGAGATGGAGAACGTTAACGCGTCAAACAAATAAGTAATAAGCACACCAAAGAAATGAACACACATACAACAGTGAAGAATATAGTAGATATAAGAATTGGTGAGGAGTATCAATTACAATGAACGCTCGGGCAGATAAAGAATAATCGTTTCAAAGAAGAAACCAAACTGACAAAACATCGTAACAGTCAAAATTTATCGACTCTACCTAAATAGAATTTCAGGAGTTACAACGCTAAGAGATGAAAATGCCCGGAAACTCATGAAAAACCTAGTCAACAAATGAGTTGTTAGATTTTCCTGCTCCGTAAGGAAGAACAACATATGAAACAAAAGCACATCCAAACATAGAAAACGAAAGTAAATACATAGCAAGATCCCACAAACGCAGTGCAGCTCTTTCAGACCAGGTTGCTTGGGAGACCTCAAAAAAATTGACGTCGGCATGGACTCGGATGTTCAACCAGTTTACGTCGTCGTAAATGCTTTAAATTCTACGGAGTCAACTGAGCAATTTGCAACTGCATTGCTTTGACGTTAATGATTTTATCAAGTCCGATCTCAGGTCACCTAACAATACCTTGCACATTTATTTTATTGATAGATTATAAATTAGTTTTAGCCACCCTTTACCACAACAAAGGTGTCCAAAGAGAGGAACGAAGAATACACCATTTTGTATGGAATTAAGGGAACATGGAATCTATGCACAAAGGGCGTTCCCGTAAAGGATCCCATGCGTATAGAAACAGTAAGATAAGAAGGAAGGTTATGAAACAAGATAAAAATTGAAGAAGAAAGTCAGGGTGCTGAAAAACAGGAATGCAGTGAACCGAAAAAAGTGATTTTTAACAACAAAAAAAAATTTTTAATTCAAAAAACAAGAAGGCCTACCTAACTCTCAGCTCAGGACCTCACATTTTCCCCCTGGGAGTGACATTTCGTTATTTAAAGCAGCCGTGGTCTGTGACGCGCCGGATGGAGGAGGTGCGGCGGAAAGATGTGTAGGAGATAGAGCATGAGCATGTTTGTCACGGATTTAAGATGACTGTGCATAAGTCACAAAAAACAATAACAAATACATTGCCACAACGTTTGGTTGTTATGAATACTTCGCTTCGTGAATTCTTCGCGGAATCGTAAAAATATAAAAAGAACACAAAGAACCAGTTTTATTCAAATAATTAAATCTATTACAAAGTTACGAAGAAAACTTTAACAAGGAAAACAAAAAACGCAAAACATTATAAGCCAGAGATAGGGTTTACACTCAGGTTGCTCTTTACGAGTATGAATGTGGACATAAATGTTTCGTATAAAAGAGAGTTAATAAGGAAGACCCGTTAGATATTACGTCACTAATCACCAACAAACGTCACAGCACGCTGATGCTGCAGGCGACAGCGTACGTTACTGTCAAAATGCTAAAGCTGTAAAAAAGTTTATTGAAGTTTGACGACTTTCCCAGTGTTAATTTACAAGCCGTGACAAAGCGTTCACTACTTTGGTAAGCATGAGCTTGAAGCAGCAACTCTGCAAAACCTTGAGTACTCCGGCATTTGTGCAGCACTTCAGATGAGTTACTATAGAGAAAAGCATCCCATCACCTAATGGTCTGACTAACGAACAGTAAGTTCACAGTGTCAGCCTATCTATAAGAATATAAACTGCCATACAGCGATGCATGTTGGTTAGTTCTATCGCGCTTGTCATCAAAATCTTACAAGTGATCTGGATGATAAAATATCTCCCCAAGTCCCACGTAAATAAATTGACTAAATAGTAACAATTGGACAGTAATAAATTAGCATAAAAAACCAAAGCAATCATCACAATTCATCTTTAGTGTCAAGAGAAGCTCCGTCAGATCGTCGGGATGGAGGCGGCTGAGGAGAAGACGATTCTGGTGTCTCTAAAACTACTTCGTCTTTGGTCTCTTCACGATGTAGAGCGCTATCAGTAACTTCAACATCGCTGTCGTCTAATGTCTCAGGTACAGGTTCACGACTGTCTTGAGGTGGGGCATTTGATTTCGAGTCCTCTTTGACAATTTCAACACTGCCAACCCTATTGTTTTGCTCACTGTTGCCTTTTGTGCTCGACACAACCAACACGTCCAACAGCTCAGCTACTACTGCATCTATGAGCTCCGTCTTGTTGAAGTCCATGTCGCCGCCGCCGCCGCCGCCGCCGCCAGAAGAGGAAGATGGGGCAGACGCAGCACTGTCCAGAACCTCCACCAGGGCGTTGATGTGGGACGATAGGAGGCTGCGCAGCAACAGCGGACTGTTTCTCCCCTTCTTGTTCAGCAGGTACTGCACGACATTATGTTAGATTAGATGTTAGTTTAAGCCTCCTAAACCGCTAAAAAAAAAGCGTTCTAAAGAGAGGAAGGAGGAAGGCACCAATTACTATGGAGCTGCACAACAATAATGCATAATTCAATCGCTCCTATCTTTTACGAGAAGCTAATTTGTACTGGTACACCCAAGTCAAGGACACTTGTGGCAAGATTTTGTAGGGCATGGCTGGACTACTTGTGCACGAAAATTACAACTGATGAAGAAGTTTTGCGGTAATCCTTACTCTTAAACCACCTGCTTTGAATGGGTAGTTTAATCATGAGGGTACTTCAGATATATTTGGCAAATAAATCGTGGGCAAAATGATTTGGAAAAGTGGTTTATATTTAGTTTATATTTCACATTAAAACCAACTAAGTAAAAATAAAGAACAAGAATCGTGAATAAAATTGTACAAGCCGCCAAAAAAGTATGACGGGTCTGGAGAAAATTTGGAACACATTTAAATATAAAGAGCTCATAAAATGAAGCTACTAAGGGAATAAAAATATAAATAAGTATAGATTAAGATAAAACCAAATCCAAAGGCTAACACTTGAACTGGTTATAAAACACAGGAAATTATTTTACAAATAAAGAGATATCACGAAATTTTTACTTAGATACCCTAACCTGGATGAACATCCTAACTATCGTGATATTTACCAGCATATTGCAATAAATCTCAAAATAAATCACACTCCAGAACAGCCAATTCTGTAGGGCCAGCCGGATAGGCCCAGTTCGGACACTAACACCTTAATGGTCAGCAACTCTAGCTCTCAAAGTATATAAACCATCAAATAACAAACTTTAGAGTAAAGCATGTTCCATAACATTATCACATATGGTGGGTGGCCGGGCCCCTATTCGAACACTAACGCATTTATGGTCAGCAACTCCAGCTCTCAAAGTATGTAAAGCACCAGATAAAACGTCATAGGATAAAGCATGTTCCATGATAGCTAAATATGATGGGTGGCCGGGCCCCTGTTCGAACATCAACGCTTTTATGGTCAGCAACTCCAGCTCTCAAAGTATGTAAAGCACCAGATAAAACGTCATAGGGTAAAGCATGTTCCATGATAGCCAAATATGATGGGTGGCCGGGCTCCTGTTTGGACACTAACACCTGTGTGATCAGCAACTCTCAGAGTACAGAAGCCTACAATAAGATGTACGAACAAGAAGGCTGAAGTATTAACACTTTGACTGCAACGTGCGCCACCAGGGGCCACGGTGGGAATTTTCATATTGCTGCTGAGTGACTGGTAGACACTAACTCAATTTTCATAAATACTTAATTAAAGCTAAATGATAGCAACATCCAGTTAAAGAAAGCTCTTTTCAAAATTGCTTCCTACAATTGACTAACACATTGACTGCGATACCACTCACTGGTGGGTCGTGCTTAAGTTTTTCCGGCAGTGACACGACCCATCGATGGGCGTTTGAAAAAAAAGTTTTAACATTATTTTTAAATCAATGGTATTCAATGGACCCAGTTAATGACGTATTTATAAAATTTCTAACAACTTTTGAATTTAAATGTGAGTTGAATATTAAACTTCAGTTCAACCAATTGCGATCAAAGTGTCAAATGCGAGTATTACCTGGAGCCTCTGCAGCAACCAACGAGCTTGTCCGCTCTGTCGGTCACCGTACAGCCGCACGAGCTCCTTCATGGCCAAAATGACGTCGTCGGCGGAGGTGGCACCGAGCAGCGTGTGTTCCCACAGCTCCTCTTGTGTCTCTACTGACGCGTCTTCGGTTGCTGAGCTCTGCTCTTCTTCCGACCACTGGTAGGGGATACGTACTGAATTAGGCTACCTAAAGGAGAACGCATTAAATAATAATAGAGAACCTGTTAACAAATCAGCTGCTATGCGCAATCAGCAGATTTTCAAAGGTAATTTTATAGAATCAACAGCCTGATAAAGCCGCGTTCTAATCAGTGTCTATGTGCGACCTACTGAAACCAACTTGAATACTTCCTGATCGTCAGTTGCATGTTTTTGAAGTAAATGTTATAGAAATAACAGCTTGATAATGCCGCAGTCTCTTTACGGTGTTTGTTAAATACAAGCGCAAGTAAAGCTTCAGTCCTTAAAAATATTTTCTTGGAAAGAAACACGCTCCGAAAAGAAGCATTAACTTTTTTATACATGCTGTGATGAGAAGAAGACCGAATATTTGAGACAAGGAAGTCTAAAACTAACAAATTCAAGTCTTTTTGTCAGCGCCTATTTACTGTCTTGGCGTGGTTATAGAAGCAAGAGCTAACGAACGCTTCGAAGACATTCATTAAAACTGGAACTAATGTGAACACAAAACTTAAAATGACACCTTAAAAATGCTTCGCACAATATCATACCAACATCTGAAATAAAATATTGAGAAATAATTTACCGCGGATATGTGTAAAAATGTAATCTCGATCACACCAACAAAAGTAAAACCAAAAGGTAAAGCTACTTCTCAAACGACCAGGCCACCAGGAGAGCATTCTAATGACCCGGCCACGACCACAACACGCACTGAGACAAGCGATAACTAGACGTGACTGCAACGAGTGCCACAGCGACTTGTGGCAAGGTCAACAAACCACGACATCTCCTGAGCCGTGAATTGCGGGGTGATAGCGATGCGAAACTCCGTGCTTACGATGAAGACTAGGGGAAAATAAAACGCATTTAGTTGCACCCAAGAGCTTACGTTCTAGCTGTGTAGTTCAAGTTATGAAGTTCAATGTAGTTCAAGGGTTTTGATGCTTCATGAAGAATAACAGTGTGAGTTTCCATTAGCTAGTCTTTAGACTTTGTTCTGTAGAAAAAAATGTTTAATAATGAACAGAATAACAAAAATGAAACATGCACCCACCTTGTGAACAATCAATATATTGGAAGGTTACATTGGATAGACAGGCGTTCACTACAGAGTGAGTGTCGACGTTCCAAAATAACTAGTTAAAGCAACCCTCGTTCTACACACACACGAGAACTGAAAATTTCAGTAGAGATATTTCCTTCCAGACATACTGTTGCGATTTACCTCAAGCAGCAGAGCGAAGGAAGAGCAAGGCTTACAATTACATGTGAGCGCGAGTGGCATCAGCAGCCTCTTTCTTCTACCGTGACTTTTACGCGATAACCTGAGCCTTGGGTGTAGATTGCAAGACTAGAACGGACGAGTTTTGCTTTTTGTCGCGACTAAGCCAGATACAACGCGTGGCTTCGATCACGGGCAAAATGATGCAGTGACTTTGATCACAGGTGAAATGATGCACGAACTTCGATCACGGGTAAAATAATGCAAGGGCTTCGATCACGGGCAAAATGATGCAGGGGCTTCGATCACGGGCAAAATGATGCAGGGACTTCGATCACGGATACACTGATGCACTGACTTGACCACGCGGGTGCCACACTCGCTCACCTGACTGCGATCTGAGCTCACAACCGAGACAAGATCATCGGTGCACAGCTCATCCATATCATCCAACTGGAGTTTTGAGACCTCTTTCTTGCTGTTGGTGAGCTGGCGCTTGTTGCGATGGTCCTGGCGGTGTTGACATTAGCGAGACCGACGACGACGACGAATGGCAGTGCGCCACAACGACAGCAAGAAAAGGGAAAAGAACACGAGTAGAACTAACTGAAAGAGGGAAGAAAAGTGCCCGCAGTAAGAACAGGAGAGGAACAGACAACCCAACAAAAAGAAACGAAAGAAAACAAATGAACAAAACACACAAGTCCCAGAATTCACTCGGCAGTGAGATACTAGTGCACTGATTACGAAGTTTAAGAACAAATATACGGAACGTAGAAATTTTGTTATCAAGAAAAACGAAAAAAAAAACAATAAACAAAACACCAAAGTCCCAGAATTCACTCGGCAGTGAGATACTAGTGCACTGATTACAAAGTTCAAGAAAAATATACGGAACGTAGAAATTTTGTTATGAAGCGAAACCAAAGAACCTAAAGACAGACTTTAATCAGTGGTACCTACTAAAATAGAATGCAGAGTGTAATAAGGAAAACTTCATAGAAAGAAGAACTCAGAGAATGTTCTCGTGTAGATTTAAAATCGATATTGTTAGCAAAAACATTCCAGAAGAAGAAAATTCAAATGCTAAGACATAAATCATGAAGTTGAAAATTATGTTTCAATAAAAGCACAGATACATAACTTGTCGATTACCTAAAGCCCTAAAAGCTGGAATGAAAGGAAAAAGTTTATGTTTATGCACAAAAGCTAGCTGCAAATAACCCCCCAAATCAGTACAGATGAAAAACGCACACGTTACGTCAATGTCAGCCGAACGGCAACCTGCTCCACTGAGGAAAATCTTAGTACTTTTGCGTATGTCACTCTTGACGGCATGTTCAAACGATTGGTAAAGTAAAATCACATCCAAAAATTGTGGGAGGTCCCGAGGTGAAGGTTAATTAGGCCTTTCTTTTGTTGAAATAGAATGTTTTATTGTTTTGGTACCGTAGCATTTTCTTTGGTTCCCTATTGTAATTTTTCGGCCCCTGTTACTTTCTTTTTCAACCTTAAACTGGCTTCATAGGCTTCTATCTTGATCTCTTTACATCAATTCCCCGTTCCCTCAGTTTCACACTAGACGGTGCCTTCCTCTTTCCTCTTTTGGGAGCACTTAAGTGGTTCGGGAGGCGTAAACTAACTAACTAACAACTCAACGTACCCAAGAAAAATTTCAAATTGACTACTATTTACAAGAACTTATATTATTACAAGAACAGTTACAAGATCTTATATTATTTAATACTTTGCATCCAACAATCGTGCCTTTCAACATTTGATGAAAAGAGCTTGGTGACCACACAAGATAACATTGCAGCCTGGCACAAAATAATGCACGCCTACAGCTAGGTTAGTAGTGACACAGAAGTACACAGAACTAACGAGTCACTGTAGCACAGAGAGTGAGCCCACGTCGCCTAGAAGGACGTAACTACTCGTCTCGATAGAAGGAGTAAGAACCGCATACGTTCATGTTCACATGAAGTAAGACATGTAACTGTACAAAAAGCTTGGCTAAACAACACGACTCACCTTTGTTTCCGTACAAATACAACCCTTACACGAACGTGTAGAGATATGATGAACGCTACGCAGCATCTCATTGCGATACCCGATTTTCCCACCTCACCTCAAGTCTAACACTCAGGAGAGACACGACTGTCAGGTGTTGCATTAGAATAGCTCGGTATGTAACGTGTCATGGCAGCCAGTTCATGAGACGAGAACGCGACAAGCCTCACCTTAGCTCTGGCACGCAGTAATGCCCGCACTACGGGTGTCGTGGAGTCACGAGACGACTCGATGTCTTCCAGGGATACTATCAGGCTGTCCGAGTCCTTGCTGCGCTCTGCTCAATACAGTTAACATCAGCCTCTAGCAATGAAGCTGAGGCTCGGGGACAGAGAGGGGAAACCGTTTACGGAAGTAGAGATAAGATGCTTAACTGCTCAATAAGATAACATCAGCCTCTAGCAATGGCGCTGATGAGGATGAGACGCTGAGCTCAGGGACAGAGAGAGGAAAACGTTTACGGAAATGAAGATGAGATGCTTAACTGCTCAATAAGGTTAACATCAGCCTATAGCAATGACGCTGCTGAGGCTAGGGGACAGAGAGAGGAAAACGTTTACGGAAGTAGACGAGATGCTTAATTGCTCAATACAGGTAACATCAGCCTTTAGCAATAGTTCCGAGGCTAAGGGACAGCGAGGGGAAAACGTCTCAGGGGAAAACAGAATCAGAGATGAAATGTTCAAGAACCAGGGAAGGAGTGACAAGGTATGATCCAGTGAAAAGGAAGATTGCGGGATGGACAAAAGCAGAGCATTAGCTGCGTCAAAGAGCAACATGACCCGACAGTATTTAGATATTGCGGCTCCATAGAGTGAATGAACAAGAAGCGTTTGGTTTTAAAACAATGGCACTGACGAAAGCAAGGATATGTGTAGGTGAAAGACTGAAATATTTATGAATGGATGCAGGAACAAGAGCGATAAAAGGAGACTGACTTATAAGAGAATTTGTAGCCAAGTGCGAACTCAGTAGCGTGATTAGTAAGGCAGTTTCTAGTAACGCAGTTAGTAGACTACTCTCTCTAAAAGTACATGTGTGGGAGGAGCAACTACTACACAAAAAAGGAATCTGTTAACAAGTGAAAGCTCCCGGCAGCACTTGTGCAAAATTATATGACTGGATGTAGTACCGGCAGGACTAATACCGTAACATATTTCCGATACGGAAGACAATGATGATAGATGATGATAAAATGTTTACACTTATATAAATTACGCCAGCATTGACAAATCTCTAATTTCTTTTGAATACCAAAGGCGTGATGACGCATGTAGCGCAATAAGCTCTCACAATCTAGAGTTAAATTAAACAGTGCAGACCGAGTCATTGGAATGATGTTCAACACAAATTAAAACATGCTTCAAATTATTTCTTAATTCAGGTAACGCTTTATTAACGTTATAAAATGTTTGCTCATATAATATTTTAATGGGTAACTAACTGCAATCTAGCAAATTTATTAAAGTAAATATCATCATTAGGTAGTACACTTCTCAAAAACAAGTCGTTCACTTTCCGGCGAGACAGCGCACCCTCTCACACATCAGAAAGGACGCAACGGTCGTGCATGGACCATTTTTGAAACTTTAATTAATTGCTCAATTGTTTACAAGTTAGTTTTAGCCTCCCTTACCACAACAAAGATGTAGTTGTATTCACGCACAGGATTCCGTAGGCATAGAAACAGTTAATTTAAGAAGGAAGGTTAGGAAACAAGATAAAAGCTGAAGAAGCAAGTCCGAGGTGCTTCAAAACAGGATAACAGCGAACCGAAAAAAAGAGGGTCCTCAACAAAACAAAAAACATTTTACTCTAACAAAAAGAAGGCCTACCTAACTCTCAGCTCGGGCCTTCACATTTTTCCCTTTGAAAGCCCTAATTATTCCCCTAGATACACTAGTTGCATCTTCCTGAAACGAAGCTTTTCTTTTCAAGGAAACACTGTTTAAAATAAAAGAAACAATGTTGAAAAATATCTCCCTCATTGGGTGGTCTCAACCCAGTTAATTGTTCAGCACATCCCATTCTCGAGTATAAATTATCCATTTTCCCACACAACAACCGAAGTTCTGGAAGTACTCTCGCAAAAATAAATGGGAAAACATTCCACAAAACATGTTAACGCCGACGCGAGCTTGTGATTCCAGTGATGACAGATTTTGAGCGCTTTCTGCGCTTGCTTGTTGAACTATGGCAAAATTTTGCAGTAATTATTGATTTTTTTACACCTCAAAATTATTTAGGATGAATATAAAAATTTAAATAGTATGAAAAAGCTTAGCCTTGGGTAACTCATTTTTAAATAAATTTTAAAAAACCGTATGTAACTTTTAAGCTCCAGTAATAACATGAAGACCCTACTGATATTGTAAAAAATGTGTTCGTATACTTTTTGGATATATGATTTTGAACTTCAAGGGCAATGCATCAACTGCAGAATGTAAATGCATTTAAAAATATATTCATTATTTTAACACATTTGAAATATGTACTTAGGACTTGAACACATAACTTGCATTTAAAAGCTCATCACTAAAAACTGGTACATTCTATTTGAAATCACAGAGCGAAACTCTGTCAGCGTTTAAGAATTAAATAAAGAGTTCAGTTAAAATAGAAGAGGCAAGGAAGCATGCATCATTACTGGAGGAGCCTTCACTGGAAGCGTCGGAGAGCATAACGGTGAGTTGGCCCGAGGCAGCAGCGACGGAGGCGGCATGCAGCAGCTCCTGCGCGGGCGCGCGGTACAGGAACACGAAGGGGATGGTGACATCGTCCGACGCGTTGTCGCCCGACATGGCGAACATTGGCAGCTCGTCTTCTGACTGACCGGCCTCCGTAGGAGAGTCTGCGTTGTCCACGACAATACCGCCAATGGCGCCTAGTCGTTGCAATACACGGGCCTGAAGCAAGCAGATAAGTCGTTGATGGATTGATTGGATTATAAAATAGTTTCAGCCTCCCTTTACCCCAACAAAGATGTTCAAAGAGAAGAAGGATGACGGCACCATCTAGTATGGAGTTAAGGTATGCACAAGGGGTGTTCCCGCAAAGGATCCAGTGCGCCAAGAAACAGTAAATTCAGAAAGGTTATGAAACAAGACAAAAGTTGAGGTACTGAAAAACAGGACAGCAGTAAACTGGAAAAAGATGGTCCTTAACCATACAAAAACAAAATTTATTTCAACATAAAGAAAGCCAACCTGACTTACAGCTCGGGCGGCCCTCACATTTTCCCCCTGGGAGTGATAATTCCCATAGATACTATAGTTATCTCCCCCTGAGAGGGAAAGTCGTTGATCTCGGTCACAAAGAAAGACAGCGAAAATATTTTGCCGCATCGTGAAACATTCAGCGTAAGAGCCTCGTTTCAGTCGGGCCTAATGAATACAATAATGGGAGAACAAGAGGTAGACATCTCTAGAGGAGCTTCACTTCCATTTATTCGTTTTGAAGTCTACAGTCTCCCATGTTTACCCTTCAGTTTAAACACACCGCATCCCACAATTTTCAGGCTGCAACCTCTAAGTTTCACCAGTCACCTCATAAGAAGGCGCTGAAGGCAAACAAAGAACCTCAAGAACCAATGCGGGAATATACCGCAATTTAGCGAACCAAACGCATCACAACCGCAAAATATTTCAGTCAACAGTAGCAATTCGGGCATGCTTGACTTCTAAGAAATTTACGGAGTAACCGAGAACATGACGCACCTTATCAATGAACAAACAGTCGCCTCGCTCCACTACGACGATCTTATCCTTCACTTCATCCCCGTTGGTGAGGGCCTCGCAGGCGCGGTAGGGGGATGCCACAACCACCTCCCCCTGCACCTGAACACGAGAACAGCTGTCAGTAAATCGTCTCAGTAAATCAGTGGTGCCAATAACGTCTCCTTTCTTATGAAGGTCTGGCAGCAACACTCGTCTGTACTATGACAAACGCCAGTCTTGTTTGGCCGTCACATCTTAGAAACATAACAAGACTGTAGTGTCCCTGTCCGTCAAAAATGACGGGATTCAAAATTTTCCTTGAAAAAATTTTCCAGATGGGGATGACTGACAAATATATTCATCCTAATAGTACCCGCGATAAAAATATTCTGCTGCAAGAGACAAGCTTGCATCAAAGACTGGAAGAATTTCTTTAAACATCATCATTAAGGAATTAGGGAAATCCTAATTTAGAAATCGGCACGAGCAACAAAAATCTGCTACGACGCACGACAGTGAAGGACGAAAGGCATGTCAAAAAATAAATGTATTTGACAACATAATTTTTTTAAAGGGTGCAAAAAATTAGAGATTATGTGGGTTAATACCAATAGGAGCAAGTAGGAAGTAACATTTTAAAATACTCAGCTTTTCTATGCGTATGCAAATTAATAGATTAGAGAAGTTCAATTAGAGTTCAAACCACCCTAACTGCAAAAAAGGTGCTCCAAAGAGAGGAAGGCATCATTTAGTGTGTAGAGAGGACTTGGAGTATAAGATATTGAAGTAGAATGAAATTCCTGATCGATTATTTTAATTTATTCAAGGATTATTAAAGGGAACAAGAAATTTAGGCACAATGTGTGTGCCCATACAAGCCTCAAGCGAATAGAAACAGTAAGTTGAACTAGGATTAACACATTCATTGCGGTGTAACCCACCGGTGGGTCGTGCATAAGCTTTACCTGCTACGAAACGACCCATCGATGAGTTGTTGGAAAATTGTTCAACAATCTTAAAATTAATGGTTGTTAATGAACTCGGTTAATGTTTGGTATCTAAAAATTTTCAAACGACTTTTGACTTTAAATTAAAATTGAATTTTGCATTCTAGTTTAACCCCCCGCAGTGAACGTGTTAAGGAAGAAATGTATAACTGCAGGACGTGTAACTGACCACGGTATCGCCGACGAGCTGCAGGCCGAACTGAGCGGGCCCGGCGACGATGCTCCTGACGAGGATGTTGCCACTGCTGCCTGTTCCTGAGCCATCAGCAGCTGCGTCTGATGGCTTTCCTGACGCTATACTACCTTCTTCTGGCTGTGGGTCCGCACGCGCGCTGGCGTTGTCCGCTTTTATATCATCTACAAACGAGAACATACAGATATAACAAGCAAATACTTCTAAGGACCGTAATATCCTGCTAAAATTTGGTAAATATTAATTGTATAATGGGAGAAATATTGAGTGTTTACCATTTCAATTACTCTGAAAAATCCCTCTTTAACTCTTCATATCTAATACAAGTATTTGTTCAACTTCTTTCAGCTGCGAGAGAAGGCCACACACGTTATAAAGAGGGACCCTTTTTTGATTTTCACGCCCCGTAGTGATGTTGTTGACAAGCGTCATCCGACCTCACAGTCTAAAACAACCTTCTGATTGACATTAAATATGCCAGTAAATCAATTTTCACGGTCTTTATGAAGCGCCTGCCTCAGCAGCTGTCAAATGAAATAAGAATTGAATTTGAAGACGACACACTCATTAGAGATGCCGCAGCCCACATGGCACGAAAGGAGCAGTTGACGTTGCCCCAGCGGCTGCACAATGGTATAAGAATTGAGTCAAGAATCCGAGACGTTACCTTTAGAAGCGTAGTGCGCGAAGGTGACCAGCCTCGGCGGGTGGTCGGGCTGTGACTGCTGCGTCTGACTCAACTCTATCATTTCTTGCATGAACGTGACACCTTCTTCTGCGTCCTCTCGACTCAACGCCTGAAATGCAAACACCGTCATTAACGGCAAGTCAGAGAATGCGAACAGCTGAACACGCATTTTTACACACACAAACGCTCTTAGATCCGCTAGATGTATTACTTACCTTCTAGTAAGTTGTACGGCCTAAGACTCAGCTTGATGCTAAGTAGCCGCATATCAGGGACGAAAACACAAAACTACTCTCCTTGGAAATGCGATCAGAATAGATTAGATGTTAGTTTAAGCTTCACTAACCGCTAAAAAGAAAGCATTCCGAAGAGAGGAAAAAAAGGAAGACACCATTTAGTATGGAGATAAGGGAACGTGGACTCAATGCAGAAAGGGTACAGAAACAGTAAGTTGAGAAAGTAGTTTATGAAACAAGATAAAGGTAGAAGAAGAAGAAGCAGTAGGTGCTGAAAAACAGGACAGCAGAGAACCGAAAAAGGTGGTCCTTAACACTCCTAAAAACACTATTTCAACAAAAAGAAGGCCTACCTAACTCTCAGCTCGGACCCTCACACATTTTCCCCCTGGGACAGGAACACGTTCAAATAGTCAGGTCAGACGCTCAGAGGAATGAAGAATGAAATAATTAATTTGAAATCCGACCCAATGTGACTTGGCATGTCAGAAGCCCTATAGACCTTCTGAACCTCGCTGCGAACAGACAATGTAAAACTCCGATAAGTTTATTCCTAAGCTTTTCGAATGTCTTGTTCAAAAAACACCACATCTTATCCCTTCTCTCGTTGGTAAATCACTCATGTAAAATTATTGAGCGAAGCGGCATGCCAATCTCAAAAGCTCTGAAAAATCATCTTCTCTCCACGTACTCTATAGAAGTAAGAAATGCATTTCCAATTACGTACAGGCCAAGATCCCTGGTCATTCTTTCAAGTAGAAAAGGGCAACTTCTACGAACATTTCGAACTGGCGTTCTGTCAATTCTCGCTATGCATTGTTACGCGTTGAAACAACTTCCGCAACGAACCTAGATTTGTCTCTCATAAAAAGTTCAATTCAGACTTATCTTTTATCTTATCTGCTCATTGCCAGCTTTCGGCATATCCCTCTTATCTTCGGCCCCAAGATTTCACTCACATAACTTAAAGCTTGTAAATGAAAAATATCATTGAGTTCACACCCGAAACAAAACTCTGACCTAAATAGCATTAATATTATTTGGTCATACTTGTGAAATAACAGTGAACAGCCAGTTTATTGTTTGGAACAGTCCCACTACACAAAAATCCATCGTACTTCGATAAGTTATTGGATTGCAGAACCGTGAGTGTGCACAGACCAGCCATCATCTTCGTATCCTACAACAATATCTTAATTTATGATGCACTTACAAAAGTCAACCCGTATACATGCAGAGTGTGTGAGTTAATTTAGTTGACCAATTCGCAAATTCCTTCGAAGCCAAATTTTGGCCTACAACCGTCATGAGGAAAAGCTCGTTTGAATTGCTATAATCGTCCATTCATCGTCGTACATTACGGGGATACACACTGCCTGTTACGTCACAACCACAGTTCTAGCGTTATTTTTAGTTCTATCTTAATAGGGACTATAGTTTCTTCATTCCGTTCATCATTGTCATCGTCACAAATTATGGCACGGCATAACCTTCACCCCAATTGGTGTAGTTCTCATTACTCCAAACATCACATCGCTTAGTACATTAGGGACACTAGTTCCCACAACTTCATTGAAAGCCCATTTCACACTGAGCCAGCAGAGCAGCATCTATCAAGCTCGCATTATCTAGGAGATGATCCGCGAGACTGGTAGGTAGGAATAGCACAATTACGAGCCGTTGCCTTCACACTGAACTCGCACGTTTTATCCAGCATATAGCATGCGAGGTAAAAATTATATTCCTACCAGTCTCGCAGACCACCTGCTAGATATCTCATGCTAGCTTGCTAGATGCTGCTTCGCTAGCTCAGTATGAAATGGGACTTACACGTTCTCGTATTAAGTTAGGTCGTAAGTAGCAGAGCATAAGAACTTTATTGCTCGAAAAAAAATTGAATTATTCCTAAAAGTATGAAAATGTAATCTAGTATGCTTAAATCTCTTCTAAAAAAGATGTTGAAATAATTGAAATGCTGTTCACTCATACGGATCCGTAAATGAGCAATTTACCTGGTGGTAAATCGGCAGTGAACGTGTTAATCTATCATCTGAATCAGTACACGCAATATCCCTGCGACGACACAGTAATTTATTCCCTTCAAGTACAAAAGTAGTTCCGCGACAAGGAACCTACTACAATCCTGCTGCTGATATCCCTGAGGAAACAACAGAAGCTCCACCGCATGTATAAGCAGACGAAACACAGCATGACGGTAAGACAAGAAAGAACTTCCATGACATCTTCCTTACACGAGACTCATGTGGAGCTAATCCCCTATTGTAAAAATAATTATCACACATATTACATCTTCATTAAGCAGGATTAATTATAAATTTACTCGAGTGTAACACTCATTCATTTTTTGTTATGGTGAAATTTTGCTCGCCAGGCGTGCTTGGTGGTAAGTAATGTCTAGGGAACTAACTACGAAACGCACAATTAAATGCATGCAAGAAATAAAATTTTTCAAGAAGTGTTCTTTTGCATGCAAGGCTACCTAATATTTCTACCACCGTCAACTATGAGGAAAATCTACCCACAAAAACTGACAAGAAAAAGTCACACTGAATCCTAAACTTATGGGGACTTCAAGTGTACATCTAAAATTTATAGAGAAGACTTGCAAGTATTCTTGTAAAATATACAAGTTGGCTAACTAGAATTTCAAATGAGAACTCGTAAAACAAATTTTTTACGATCATCATCTACGAAACTTACGTTAGTCACCGCTCTCTCCACACAGTTGATGTCATTCGTTGCGATTTTTGCCCTTAAAAGATTTAATACCGGTTTCATACACCGAGCTCCGACATAAGTGGTCCGCAGACATCGTTTCACTCAGATGGAAATTAAACCAACATTTGAAAGTACACGACAACTTCTTTGATAGATTTGCAACTAAACGAAAGAACTTCGAGGCTAACCCATTTTTGACGACCTACTGTTTTCTTGGAACTTCAAACATAGTACTCTCGATAAACGAAACAAATTTTCTCTCTAAACTTCCTGCCAGCATTCATCCTGAAAAAATTTCAATCTCGAATAATGCTAATTTTAATTGGAAAGTATAAAATGAAAAAGTGAGACGATTATCCCAGTAACGGTTGAAATAAAAACCTTCTCCTCGGTATAAAAAGCTTCGATGAAGAACACGGCTCATTAATGAAGATAGACAATGGTATATTAAAACTTCAATTTCTGCCCAGTAGGGATGATCACAGGTTCGTTCAGAGGTTTTATCCAACTTAAATCGCAAAGCGATATCAAAGCGGTCATTTTCTAGCAAGTAGTGGAGACCTTTATTCAGTTGGGCCATCGATGAAACCTGATCATGTGTTTCCACAGAAGCCAATCTTTTGGTCAACATTTTCAAACAGAGACGGTACAGTGAAATTTTACTAAGCCTAGTGTCATGTATTTAAGGGCCTATTCTAGTGATGTCATGCATTTCAATAATAGCAAGTATCCGATACATTTAAACACGGAAAATAATTAATATCCCCGCATGATAGCGAAGTAAATTATGCACACCATACTGTCTATAAAATTTTGCAATGCTTTTCTGCCACGATATCACTCATATCATCTCAGAAACGTTTCTCTCCTTTTTATTTCGCTTGGGCTAAGATCAATCGCAAATTTTTCATGTATTACCTTACGTATTCAACCTACCATAGCACGGGATCACGTAGTTTTTCACAGCTACTGCTGATCTCTTAGAAACTCCCTCAATCTAGTAGTAGTAGTATTATTAGCATTAATTTGCGAGCGCTTCAGTAATTCGTACTATATCGCGCCGTAGATCTCCCTCAATATAACTAAAAAAGATGAAACTACAAATAAAGTCTCTAGAATTTCCATCGGACATAAAAGATAAATTTGGCCCAGGCCACAATAACAAATACATCTCTGGTGCACGTTGCTACCCAGATCACCTGTCCAGCGGGACGCCATATGTTGTATACACTTGATACGTCCGCATCCAGCTTCTTGTTTAGAAATTGCTAACAAATAAGAATTGCATGAGAGCAGTAACTGAAAATCATTCAGAAAAAGATGGGTAACATAATACGATAAAAAGCCCCTTACACCCAGTAACTAATGGGGTAAGTGACACCTAATATATGGTAGGAGAAGCTGTTGTGCTAACACATTTATTCCATCGTGGCCAGGGGTTCTCCAACAACGACACATTCTCTACCCAAGCCAATTAACTCATCTAAAACTTTTCCTATCTAACGTTCCACTACGGTCAACTTTTCGAATAAGAAATTTACCGAGCTAAAAACCGATTATTTAGATGTGCTCCGCAATATTCCTTAACACTGAACCACAGTTCATGTAAACACAGGCTTCTCGCCGCCCACGTATACGAAAAAGAGCTTTTCCTGCATTGTTCATTGCTGAATTCATTGGAGGGTTTTTGAGTGTGTTTCTCAGGTTGAAGGCAAACATTGAAAGTGGTCCAACTTGATCCACCATGAGATCGGTTTCCAAGAAATAATGACAACGATTTAGGACTTCAAAATGATTGTTTGCCTTCATTTCATTAGAACGAAGGGTCGGTAAAGTGTAGTTTTGGGTAATAATTCAGTCGTCTTAAAAGAATCAACTTTATAAAGACTCAACAAATGAGCGGCGAGCGAGCACACTTCATCACATGCAGCTGTGCTCTAACAGGTACCATTAACAACAGGGGTTTCAGGAGCGTATATACAATGAAGGCACTTTACAGTCTTGGGAAAACTGAAAAAATACTGGAGTCAGGCGAATGTAGCATTTAAGGTGGGATGCCACTGTTGACATGCATCAGATATCCAACACAAGAGGGAAAATTTACATAACTTGATCCATTGCACCAGTACGCTGTGCAGAAAAAAGCCAGGCTACAACAGGTCTGCAACGTTAAATCCCGACGACGTAAGAGGGCGAATACATCACAAGGTCGCCTCTTCCGTGGAGGGGAGCTTGTGAGGCTTCTATTGGTGAAATTACAGCGCTCTACAATACTACACAGGTGCAAAAACAATCCAGCCTAACTTTAAGGTGACGAAAATATCACAAATAAGCAGAAAACCATAAACAATATAGAAGCATTCAACTCAGGTCACTAAAGCAACACAAAGAACGCGTGCATGGTATAAACAGTTGAAGCAACTACTCAAATTTTACTCGACACAGATATCGGCAACCTGGTGTGAAGCGAATCGTTACATCCAGAGCATAATTACTGAACCCATTTGTTCTTGTTTGTGACGTAAGCTACGAGTAGCATTTGTGCACAGTGTTTACAAAAATTATTGAACATTAAAACAACTTGACACAATTTAGTGAAATGAAAAAGCAAGGATTAAAATGGCCAGAAAACCTAAGAGCTACATTCATCTTAAGATCTTTCGACGTTAGAAATAAGCTCCAGTAATTAGGACAATTACAATTAGTCCTTTTGACGCACACCACGTAGGCTTCTAAAATAAAGAGGCAGGTGCGACAACAACTCAGTTGTACTTACAAATAATGCAAATTGAAATCCTCTCAGAACCAAAAACGGTGATGCACGTTAAACTTAAAATTTAATCCAAGACACAAATATATGCCAACAAAACTGGAACATAGAAAACAGAGACGCAGAAATCGGTGGAGCTAATGGAGTTCTTAAAAATATTTTGTCCTAAGCCTCAAAGAAATGTTTCAAAACATCATTCGCCAACGAAATTGTTAAATTACAACGGGGACATAATAAGCCAAAACAAAAGCTTAGATGAGAAAAGTACCGGCATAAAGAAAAACAAAATTAAGAAATGAAACAAAACGGAGATGGATACACAGGAAAAAGTAGCCACAATGGCATGCCGTTTTTCCTCTAAAATAATGAAAAAAGAAGTAATCAATCTTACAAAAAATGCCATAGCTCTCCATCAAAGCACCAGAATTGCCTGCACGCAGCTCAGAAGATGAGGGAAGAGCGTCATGCGCTATCAGGTCAAACTTCTTGAGAAAAAGTAGGCAGAAACTCTCCATTACATTATATGTTCCAAAAAATTCATCCAAGAAGCAAAATTATTAAAGTGACAAAATTTTTGAAGCGACAGATAAAGACACCAGAGAAAATGAAAGGTGTCGCCAGGTCTCCAACATGTTCAAGATCATTTCTTTCATCCCCACTAGGAGCGGGACGTCAACTACAGAGAGACCACACACAACACTTGTTTGAGACCACATAGACCACGGATGAAAATGAGCTTAAAGTTTCAAGCTCTCCAGATCGTCACTTACATTTCAAGAAAGCACAATTCGTTTCAAACGAGAATGTCATTTAATCCCAAGTTGCTCGTCAGAACGTTCAAACCTGGACATCGTTAAATTGTGATATATGAATGATCTAGACCAGGGGGTTCCCAACCTGGGGTGCTCGTACCTCCTATGGGTGCGAGACGATACTCCAGGGACAGGACTAAATTCCAGAGGGTGCGAGAAAATTCCAGGTAAATAACAAGATATCGGCTATTTGCTGACATTTTTATTTCAGGGGGTGCGAGGTTCGGATGAAATTTCTTTATGGGTGCGAGGCGGGAAAAAAGTTAGAAACCCCTAATCTAGACAAAGGAATTCAGTGATAGAAGCAAGACTCCCACGTGAAAAGCAAAACTCCACCAAGAGTACCAATTCAACGTGTCACAACATTTTAAAAGCAAGTGATCATCTTTTACGACAGAGACAAAGCATAAGTGCGGCCTTTCGTAGGTGTTAGATCAGTACACACTCGTGTTTACAACAACAAAAAAGTCGTCAAGCTCCGTGCTACTTGAAAGACTCAGAAAGACAATGAAATTCTTTTGAAAAGATAGCTTAAACCATTCCCCGAGAGAAATTTTTGTAAAAAATAGAAATATTGAAGCATGTGAGTTCAGAGATTCACAGTGACGACACCAGGGAAAATCAACCAAGGAAGTGAGAAGTAACCCGTAAACACTGGTTTGGGTCCATTACTTAATGTTGTGTTGGCAGCTGAGTGTCCCCTGAATAGATAAGCCCCGAACACAAACGTTTGCTTAGCGAAAAGAATAATACCATGAATAAGCTGACATAACATCCATCTCCACACGCCTACAACCCCCATTTCCCCCTAATTCTGAGCCAGCATCGGCGACCCGTATTAACACTTTGACTGCGACGTGCGCCACCGGTGGTGCACGGAGGTAATTTTCAAAATGCTACTGACCGACCAGTAGTCGCAAACTCAATTTTCATGCACACTTAATCAAACCTAAATGAAGACACGATCCAGTTCATGTTTGCTATTTTCAAAATAGTTTACTACAACTGACTTTAAATTTGAGTTTGGCATTGAACTTAATAATTAGTAGTCGTAGTCAAAGTGTTAAATCCTTAGCCAAAGAAGATAACAAAACACCGGGATTGCCCATTAAAAGACAAAATTTGCATCAGTCAAGATTTCATCAAATCCTGAACGCTAAAACACGGGGATTGCACGTTAAAAGACTAATTTTGCATCCGAGTCAAAATTTTATCAAGTCCTGAACGATTGTCTGTCAGAAGACGAATTTTGCATCAAAGTCAAGATTTAATCAAATGCTGAACGCTGACATCATCAGGAGACCGCGAGAGCGACGTACATAACACGGCGCTACATAGGCACGAGCTCGCCGAACTCGGCACACGCCTCCAAGAAGGTGGCGATCAACTGCGGTAATCTCCTCAGTAAATTGAGCGACATCAGCCGCAGCACCAACAGCTCCGGCAGCAAGAACACCATCAGGAACAGCGCACTCGGCCACATTGCGAGAATTACAAACACAGACTTTGCAAACGACGGTCTCTGTAGCGATACCGAAAACAGAACGTTAATTACGAGGCCACATAGACAGGAAAGGTTAATTTGAAGTTAGAAGGTTAGATTAATTGCAGGTTCACGGCAGGCTCGAGTTAATCAGTGGCTTAATTTAGAGAAGCAGTTAGTCGTAAACGAAGTTGGCAAGCGATATTAATCAAAATTTAACGTCAACAAAGCAGATGAATGAAAAGACTAATTTAGCAGGCTGAGATGCCAAGAAATTTATGTCGACAGGATTGGTTAATCAGATGTTTAGTTGGCAGACCCAATAAACCATATCTTTACAACAGATTGATTTATTTATGCAGCACTGAAACAAAGCGGTTAAGATGAACAAATGATTTAGGTGAATCAAAGTGGAATATTTGTGAACAATCAAACAGGAATAACGAAACAAATAACAAAGAGAATCAACATAATATTTCACGTTTCAGTAGAATCTCAGTCATAGGAAGGATGAGAAAAAGGCATAAAAACTATGTACATTTAACAGCAACAACTAGCTAGAAAAGGAATACAACACCAAGAAAAGAAGCATAGGAAAAATTTAGAGAATATCAGGAGTGAGCAAGCGAAGTGTGGGCACAACAAGCACTAAGATGAGAGGCTCAAACACTTAACAATACAGTGCTAAGCAAATGTTATAGAACAATACTTAAGTTACTTCACAACTTCTAAAAGTGCAAATTTACAGAAAGCACATCTAAAGATTTAAGGGCAAATAATTCCCAAGAAAACACAGAAGGCAAAAGTGAAGAAAGCGTTCCCGTGTTGTAACAACCACACCGAGTTAAAAGCAACCACCAACTTGAGGAAAATCAGAAGCTTCATATAAACTGCTAAGCTTAGCGACAACTGAAATTCTGTTTCTTTGAAAAATATAGCATGAAAGTAAACAGGTCTTAGACTTATTCGGCGATATATTCGTTTTACTGTTTTATATAAGACAGAAATACCTCGTAGGTAAAGTGATATAGCTTCAATAAATAAATTACCTTAGTCGATAAATACCAAGTAATGAATATAAATTAGAAGCGTACTCATTAACGACTCTAATCACTAACTTACTTCGCCGCAAACCACAACCTCCATAAGTGAGGTCACCACAAACGCGCTGCAAGTTTGAAGCGATGCCCGATCGCACAATTATTAACTAGCTAAGTTAAAGAAAGCAGGGTTCAATGGAAGACACCGAGCTGCAGAAACACAGAGCAACAAGAGGGAGCGGTAAAATCTCACGACCTTCAGTACAAGCCGTCAGCGAAATGAACTTCACACTTTTATTGCACTTAGCTTAATTCACAAAAAGGTTTGCTGTATTAGGCAGTATGACCAACTGATTTGATTTAGGGTATATAAGGAGCTTAGGCTTATAAATAAGAAACTTAGGCTTATAAGTAAGAAGCTTATGCTTATAAATAAGGTGCTTATGCTTATACAGCTGAATGATTATAAAGCCCATAATAACCGCACACATGACTGCGCAAGCATCTCCTTTAACACCTCAAATTTGTTCATTTCCATCGAGCTACTGGAAAAAAAGCACTGTGCTGAGCCAGGTTAATACTAAAACTGCATCATCAAGTCAATGGCTGAGTTTGAGAAGAAGTATCTCAGCCATTGGCATACAATGAAAAGGATCGAGGTTTGATTTAGATAATTTTCTTGATGTACCCAAACTAAATGCAGAGGTGTCGGTTCAAGCTCTACGCTTGTCTTCATAAACAGAGTACTTATTCCTCTTATCTCAAGGAGGTCAGTGTGAACAAAGTGGCATTTAAAATTACCGCACTACGCTTGTTCATCTGCTAGGTAACTCACCGCAATCAGGTCTCTCAATTACAGTCACAAATGAGCGAGAAAATCGACAGGTTTTCTAAACTAAGGTTCAACTTCCAGTAAATACTTCAAAAACAATTCTTCAGCTGCTACAAAGAAATAGAGATGAAGACTTCAAATAATAGACTCTAAAGACAGCAACACACATAAACATAAGAAGACTGAGGCCAAAAGCGAGCAGAGCATCACTCACATTTGCGGATGTCTGCAGCAGCTGCACTTTACCGCCCGGCAGCTCGAGGATCTTGATGCCCATGTTGGAGAGCAGCTGCAGGTGGTGGCTGTCGCCGGCACGGAAGTCGGTGGCGCGCAACTTTCTTTTTGACGAATGGCGGCTTCGGCTTGGACACACCGAGTCCACGTAATTTTTGAGTGGCTTCCTGATATTTTCGGCGAACTTTTGCTCACCAGGGAACAAAGAGTGGGCATTGGGGCACGAGTGAGAGAACTCACCATCGCTTTCTTCGACAGGAAATTCCTCCGACTCGAGCAAAGGAGTGGAGCTATTTTTGCCAGAGGCAGAACGAGCGAGTGAGAGAGGTAGCAAATGGGCTTCAGTTGTGAAGACGAAGTCGTCGAGGTTGAAGGGGAGCTCTTCAGGCTTCGAGAAGAGCAGGTAGAGGTACTTGAAGGTTTCGGAGAGGACGAAGGAGTCCATCCTGTCTTCATGGGCGCCCGTCCTGACGTCCTTCACTGCGGCGTAGCCACACGGCACCCAGGCCCGCTTCTGCAGAGAGCGCAAAGCCTCCTTGCCCACTCGGAGGTAGTAAGGGTCGCCAGTCGCCTCGTACAGCAGGAACGTGGACTCCACGAACTCTGGCCGCAGGGGGTGCTGGGCCCAGTGCACCTGAACGAGCATATTGTGCAATGATTGATCATAAATTGTGTTTAGCCTCCCTTTACTACATCAAAGATGTTCAAAGAGAAGGATGGATGAAGGCACCATTTAGTATAGAATTAAGAAAACGTGGAATCTATGCACAAAGGGTATTCCCGCAAGGGATCCCGTGCACATAGCAAGTATGTTGTACATGCATCAGCATGAGATCAGATAATGAGGTCCGAAGCACGAGCGTGGATTCAACAGTATTGGTAAAGAGAACAAGTTCTAAAGCACGAGCGTGGGTTCACAAGTACTTGTAAGTACAAAAAGATGCAGGGATAATTTAAAACAGGTTGTTGCTATTATTGAAAAATGAATTAAATTTTGCGTGGGTAAGCTGAAATCTGGACAGCACACTAGAAAACTACGCAGGAGGATGAGCTTGAGTTGCCAATTTAAGAAATAAACAAAAAACTTGACTAGCAAATAAGCATTACTCACATATGACAAGTTAAAAGCAGTCAAGCATGTTGAATCTTTCAAACCCGTGTAACTTTGTAAAGAAAAGATGTCAGAGCAAAAAAAGACATGAATTAACATAATAACTTCCATCCCAAAATAAACAAATTCTACTGTTATCGTGGATTGTAAAAAAAATCACATGATGATAGGAAGAAATCAAAGAAAAACATTTCACAACCCCTTCCAACATCATTCAGCAAAAACATTTTGAAATTGTATTCCGATCAAGAGCTACATCACGAAGTCTTGAAGGAAGGAAAAATTCGCCACAAAACACACCTGGAAGTCCGTAGTGAAGGCCTCAGGCAGGAAGTTATGACGCTGGATGACCTGGTAGAGCATTTCGTGCGTCTCGATGGCCGGCTTAATGTCCCCCTTCAGAACCTACACAAAAATTAATTCATGTACTTCCTCTCCTAAGCTTCATGGGCGCATGGCATGCTCGGAGTAAACATAAGATGCAACAAGTCTACCGAATTATTTTCCGTGTTTACTTCAGAATTTCTCTTTACCTTTAAAGGCGCCTTTAAGGCCTCGTAAAACTACAATTTTACAATCGCTCATCATGTAATTCACATCACTTATAGCACTTAGCCTCGGCATCTAGAAAGCCTGCAGAGTTGCACGATGGTCGGTGCTGAAATTTCGTAGAAAAGGTTGGAACTTGAAACCGCATGAAAAACACCTATCGTAGTAAGGTCGACAGAAGAACTTGTGCTGTACCACTACAACAACAAAAACTGTTCGAAAATCTGGCTCATGGCACTGATCTCGCATAATTCCAAATGACAGGGCCTCATGGAACTAATCACGTTCAAACTTTAGCAGGTATTACATATAACACAGAAAGCTTACCGAGTTTCAAAACTCACACTTTCCTCTATTGGAAAATAACACAATGATAATTAATCAAAAACAATTCATGCAACTGCGGCCAGCTGTGCAAGCAGGTCTTCAGGCGTCGATATGACAGTCATGCCACCATATCGATAATTTTGTTGCATCATAAGGCTGTGGAAAATATCAATGCAAGTATTGCCCCCAAAGCCTACGCCTTAGTTCGTCTCAAGGAAGTGAAGTCTGGCCCTTTTTACGAAGTTGTCTGGCAACGAAATGAAAAATTTTCTCCTCGGCTAATTGGTGCAATGGTTATCATGAAAAATTAAAGATCATGTTCGCAAAATGAAGAGCACAGTATGACTAGTGTGCAGAGTATGGTTGAAGCAATTGAAAAGTTTTATATTCTGAATGAACGATCTCAGGATCTGAGGATAAATGCACGCCTAAAAAAAATTCGCATCTGCAAGGCGTATATAAGCCACCGAGATTTGCAAAAATCCCTCACACATCCGACATGCGACTCAAAAAACACACTAGCCTAAAAAGATTACTACCTCTAATTATAACCAGAGCGGTAGTTTGTTATAATCTCTGCTACGCTTGATTCGATTAGATAAAATGGTAAGTTTATGCCTCCCTAACCACAACAAAGGTGTTCTCAAGAACAAAAAGAGGAAGGCACTATTCAGAATGGAATTAAGTGAAAGGAAAATCTGTGCGTACTCTGCTCATAAAACCAGCAAGATTGTGAGACATTTATGAAACAAGATAAATGTTGGAGAAACTTATTGGTACCAGAGAAAAAGAACAGCAGTGAAGAGAAAAAAGATGGTTCGTGACAAAAAAATCAACTTTTATACGTCAACAAACAAAAAGCTTACTCAACACCGTGACCTTACATCCTCCTAGAAGTGCTAATACCCATAGAGACAATAGAAGTACCTCCCTCCCCCCGGGGGGTCTCTGCTATGCTAGAATACAAAAGAGATAGATATTATCATAAGAGGTATTCCCCCACAGCAGCTTCAATACTGAAATGAGAACACTGCAAGAGGAAAGGAAGAGTTTCACACAAGGTAGCATCGGAGAGCAAAAAGGCAGGCAGACCATACCTGAAGACCAGGCCAGAAGGCGAGGAAGGCGTCCATGAAATTGCGGGTGGTGGTGTGGGGCCGGTGCATGTGGACGTCCAGCAGCATGGGGCCCTGGCTCACGTACTTCATCACGGCAGAGTAGTGCTGCACACACGCAAGCGGGGTTAGGTGGTATTGATCAGGGCATTACGTCGCAACCACATGCTATGCAAGCCGTACGCAACAAGGTAATGATGAAGCAGTACACACACGCCAATTTATTATGTCCAGTTGCTCTGTAAGTGTCAACCGCTAGAACATACTTTATAAGCCTGACAAAAAATTGTAATGAATCAGCAACAAACATTTGCAAGATTATTATGTTTCGCTGCTAGATGAATGTAATTGCCACCAAAAGTTTTGCAAGCCTAACCCAAATAAAAGTGAAACCTTCAAAAAGTAAGATCTAATCTAGTATGATAGCTATCCTCAATATGGCTGACTGTTTAAATAGATCTGTGCTACGCGTACGGGAGGTTGGGATGTGGAAGCTGAAAACCTGTGCAACGAAAACGTGCCAAATACAGTCATATTACTGCTGACAGCAAAGAGTTGCACACAAACAATTGCAGTTGTATTAGTTGGTTTGAAACTCCCAAGCCATAACAAAGGCAATCTCAAAGAGTGAGATAAACTGTAGAAAACAGGGAATCTATGCACAAGGTATACAAATGATACCTTGCGACCCCTGCGCATAGAAACAGCCAATTAGGAAGTTAGAAGAAGGAACTAATGAGATAGCGAAGTAAGGATAAGCACTAAAGAAAACAAAGACAGCACGCAAAATAGATATCCTGCTGGCCTATTAATAGCTTAGGTAACTTAAGTATCTCCTCTGGGATACTGGAACAGCAACCTACGCCAACACGACGCCGGGCGCCATCTGACCAACAGGAGATCGGAACATATCTTTTCTTCAAGCATTTACCACCCATAAAGTAGTTACGCGGAGGTAATGCACAAACTATGACGAGCAACCGGCAGGGCAGTCATGAAATGAAGTCTAATACGTTCGTCATGTACCTTACTCGATTTTCTTCGTAGCAATGCCGCTCAAAAATTAAGGGTCAGAATAAAAGCTAGCACGACCTCCTGAAAAGAGTAGCATGTTTAAATCTTGTTTCATGTGAAGTGGAATGCATTCAAGACCAAATTATTCTATCAAACGAGACTAATGCGAGTAAACCAAAAGAATACTTGAAGAGGACACAATTCCTTCTCGCTGTCGCTCACTGTTGAGTGCGTTTCTAAATCATGAACATTGTAAACACCTATGAGAAGAGAAACGCGAGGCCGCAACCACAGCGCAACCCCTCAGCAGGCGTAAGGCCGAACCTTATTGAAGCGATGCAGGTAGTCCACGTCCCCGAAGAGGATGTGGGCCTTCAGGAGGTACTCGTAGTAGGAGTCAATGCCGGCACCTACACCGCTCTCGCGCCGCACCCAGTCACCTGCACATTACATTAGAGGTTAGTTTGAGCCTAGTCACCTACACATCAGATGTTAGTTTAAGCCTAGTCACCTGCACATCAGATGTTAGTGATCGATTGATTATAAGAAAGTTTTAGCCTTGTGGTCGGAAAAACTTCTGACTCAGTCACGAAACTACTACGTCAGGCTATCTTACCACATTTGTATTGCCGACAGGCGATTCGATTCAATAAACTTTTATAAAGACCTCAATGTTTCCCTTTCCACGGAAGTTCTGCGTTTCACTGCAATTTTGAAGTGGGGCCTACATTTAAAACCGTTCAGGTAGCTGGATAATTTATTTTAAAAAAACGTGGTGACATCACAGTCTAAAAACGTAGTTAAAAACACCCGTTTATTCAAGACAGTTTAAAAGGTTTAATAGGGGTAAACGAATAAAAATGTGCACAAAAAATGGTTAACACACTTCAACAACATGGGTTTAGAGGAAAAATCCCACGCACTGAGGCTACAAAACACGAGGCAACCGCGCGTATTAATCAATTCACGGCGTACAAGCAGAACGTCTTAGCAACACCAAGCCACGCACTAGTTTTCTACCGGCATGGTACCAAAACTGAGCTCTGCTTTCCAATGCTCTCTGACAGCCTCACTCGACGAAACGATCCCTCTAACTGACCCCATCCGTCCCACCATAGCTGCCGCAGCTGTCTACCTACTTCTGCTGCTGGCGCTCTAAGAACAGTGGCCGAGTGCAAAATGCCTCGGTCACAGCCTCTATTAGACTATTACCACAACAAAGATGTTCAAAAAGAGGAAGGTACGCGGAGTCTATGCACAATATTAGTTGTTAGTTTAAGCCTAGTCACGTGCGAATAATATTAAAGGTTAGTTTAAGCCTAGTCACCTGCACACTATTCAGTAGGTCAGGAACCAGGGTTTTGTATCCGACTAGTCTTCGAGTGATGTTATCTGATTGGAAACTGGCTCACTGCACACACGTAACGCAATCGCAATGATGGAGTTTTCATTCGAAACTACATTTCAAAAAATACTTTTACAGCGCTTAGTTCACCCACTTCGTAATTTAGTTAGTTTGAAAAACATCAACCAATAGTTACAATATACCCAAAAAGTTTGACAATAGCCTCTATTCGCTCAAAAAGAGCTTTGATCCATTTCAGCCTCACGTGCAGTAACGAGAGGGCTATTCAGAAACAGAAAGTAGGGAACGTTTTGGAATAAACAAATTAAGTACAAGAAAAAAATTGGGCTGAAATGGGTTAACATCGTCAGAAAAACCTGAAGAATGAAGACACTCGAATAAAGAAGCAATGAAGAGGAATACGGAATCAGAAAAATGGAAGGAATATTCTACCTATTTGCCCACACAACACCCACCAGCGTGTACAAGCCCTACACAACCCCCACCATAGTGCACAACAAGCCCCACACACACAACACCCCCCAGAGAGTACACATTCAGCCCTACACACACACAGCCCACCAGAGTGCACATTGAGCACAGTGCCGACGAGATCACTAGCGCGGTGCCGCTGCTGCCACAAGTAGTCCATGGTGCGGCGCGCCTTCTCCTCGTACACAGGGTGCCCCGTGAGGCGCGACAGGCTCGCGAACTCGAGTATCATGGTGCCGGCACACGACGTGCACGTGTCGCGCGCGCTGCCGAGTTCGCCTGACTTCATGCCGTGACGCAGATTCACCTGCGCAGTTATTATTATTTTTGTTACTATTTAGCTAGTTCAAGACGCTGCAATTTACCTAGTTTAAGATGCTACTATTTAGCAAGTTTAAGACGCTACTATTTAGCTAGTCTAATTCTCTCCTTCCACAGCAAAGGCGATCTCTAGAGAGCAAAGAAAGAGGACCATTAATAATGCAGTGGAGAAAATGGTGAATGTGTTCCCATACAGGATACACTGAGCATACATAGAAGCAGCAAGTCAAGGAGGAGGACAACGAAAAGACAAAAGATGGCAATGAAGATTTAAAAACTTAAAGGAGAAAAGTGAGCACAAAGAATGACGCTTCCAAAGCCTGCCTACAGCTAAGGTAACCCATCAGTCTCCTTTGGGAATGACGGTCCCAATAGCAAACAAGGGAGTAGATTAGATAGAGGTATTCATCTGGTACACAGACAGAAAGAACAGAGGCACCACCCAGTTGCATGTAAGTGCATTAGAGGGAATCAACAAAGGTCACGACTGGGTCGCTGCCAAGTACGTAGAGCACGCACCCTGGGGTACGGGATGCCTGTGGTGGTGTTGAAGGCGGGCAGGAGGCGATCGCCCAGGTCCTGTGCCAGCACCAGCAGCTCGTCCTTGTACCAGGACATCACGCCGTACACCTGCGGTGGCAACACTCACGTTCAGTACAGACACCTTGCTTCATCACACGCAAGATGGCACGCTAGTCTTTGCAAATGAATAAGGTTTTAGCTGGAATTGAAAACATGCTGAATCTTGCCATGGTTCAGTAAGGTTTGTAGATTTCGAGTCCTAAAAGCACTGAGAAATTTGTTATTTAGCGAGTTAGGCTATTAAGTTACTATACAAAATTTCTTTGAAATTTTTCCATGCAATAGGATTTTACAAGATAAATTAATGAAAAGATTCTACCGCGTTCAGTACGAGAACTCGGCCACAAAATGACAGTGACATACAGCAAGCTGCTATCGTCGTAATTTACACCGGTTATGTGCCTACAGAGTCAATACAAACGCCGGTAAACTTGATCATTGATCTCCGCAAAAGAATCACAGAAGTCTAATTCTAAATTAGCAGTTTCTGACAAGCTTAAAACAACATATTCTTCATGAGAGATGAGCAGATATCCTTCTGACACGCTTATAACAATACTCTTTATAAGATAAGTTAATTTCCTCGTAAGAGCACACAGCGCACGCGACAACACAACACAGAGCACTATGTTGGTAAGCTCACCTGATTGAAGTGTTCAGCAAGCACGTGGCCGCTCAGCAGGCCGCCCAAAATGCGAATGTTGGTCTCGAACACTGACACGATCACGTCAGTGTCGAAGCTCACATCTCGAATGATGAGTCGCACCGCCTTCTCAAACTCCGTCATGTCGCCAAGCACCGCTAGTGTGTCCAGCGAGTCCACCAACGTCAGGGAGAAGCTGGGAAAAAACGAGAAGCTGGTAAGAAAAACGAGGGAAAACTTTACATGAGAGCACATCGAATCGACGAGCAATACGCAACGCAAGTCCGCATCATAGCTTGAAACAAGAAGTAATTAATAGGATGCCTCGAGAGCTTCAAATGGTTATTCAGGGAAGTTAAAACCGAATTTATTAACCCTCGTAGGCAAAATTATTCATACGTTTCGTTGTTAACTTGAACTTTTCCTGAGCAGTCTTCAGTGGCTTTCATAAAAGATTAAGGAAGATGCTAATTGCCTAACCGTATTAAAGGCGTTCCAAAAAGAGGAAGGATGAAAGGACCATTTAGGATGGCTTAAAAGGAATGCAAAATCTATGCACAAGGTGTGCTCCCGCACAAGATCCCATGTGCATAGAAACAACACTTTAGGAAGCGAGTTCATGAAACAAGTTGAAAATTTAATACGTAAAAGATACTGAAAAATAGATCAATCAGTACACCGGAAAAAAAAAAGATGGTCCGTAACAAGACAAAAAACTCTGGTTTCAACAAATAGGAGGCTAATTAGCAGGGGACCTCATATTTTCCTACTGGGAGCACTAATTCCCATAGAAACAATAGTTGCATCTTCATGACGGAGGCAGAAATCGACAACGGTCATCAAATGGTAATCCTGTATACGCAACCAAATACCATAGTATTGTGAGTCCCAATGCTATTTGAAACGCTCGACATCGAGGCACCATTCTACTGTGATTGACTTATACGTGTGGGTCATATATATAAAGGCATTATCATATGGCTTATGTTCTACCAATATCATATGGTTTATGTACTGCATTGCATATTGCCAGATGAGCTTATGTACTCTCATTATCAACAACTATGGCAATAAACATAAATTGCTTTATTAAGTGATGGCTTTCCTATAATAACGTGAGAACGAAACCGTCTCGTAAAGCAAGCATTTCTTTGAACTTTGAGCAAATGAAATTTTGTTTCTCCTGCGGATAGCTTCCTTGGGAAACAGTTCAACGTAGTCTCTGCATCTGATCTATTTGTTTTAGAGTCTGAGGGAAGTGCGAGCATAGCACGACACCTGGTAAGGGAATTACGTAGCTGATGCAGTGAACAGGTGTTGGAGGTAATCGGTGCTCACAAGTGTCAGTACGGGCGTGTCGCCCGTGATCAGCCAATCCAGGCAGCGCCTCATCTGATCACGTCCCGTTCGCTGCTCACAGCAACATAGCAACGAACAAAAATGTTCGGCATATTCACATCGCAAATAATGAATCTTCCCAGTTCAAAGGCGGGTTATTAACATGAAATTTTATGCGTTCACTTCGAAAGGTAGATATTAAAGTACAAACTTTTGCAACGCGCTGGGCAACAGTGCAACAAAACAAACCAAGCCAATTTTTTTGTTTCGGTTAAGAATGTTCATTTCATCTTCCCCTATGAAGTACAGAAACCCGCCAAGTTCGTCTCCGTCTATAGAACTTTTTAGCAGTCACATGTCTGTTGATCACTCTATCACGAAAGAAATACAGAGCCACAAGATGGTATTTCCAAAAATTCTTTTCTAACGACAATGAACGCAATCACTCGCATGTTGCAGCGCAGTAACGAAGCAGACCAGACATGCGAGATGACAGCAGGTCACCAGTGCAACGTTTACAAAAGCAAGTGAGCATCGGTGCAATTGATTTCGCAACAAACAGTGTCTCAACTCTGCTCCGTCGTTCACAAGTGAAGCAAAGCGGTCACCATCATTAGAATAATCCGAATATGATTTAACACTTTCACCGCAACGTGAGCCACCGCTGGTCACGGAGAGGATTTTCCATAATGCTGTCGACCGATCAGTAAGTCACAAACCTAATTTTCATAAATAATTAAAGCTATATGAAGACATAATTCAGTTAATGTTTGCTACTGTTAAAATTGCTGACTACAATAACTTCAAATTTTAGTCGAATATTAAACTTCAGTTCAATCAATAATATTGCGGTGTAAGTGGTAAGAGATGTAAATTCGAGTAATATAAATACTTGTAATTTTTCCAACGAGTCCCGTTCATGCAACATACGGAGAACAACTACAATCAGCAGAAGATGTACCACGTTTGCATGCCGCACTCGCCGTATTTTGTCCCGAGCCGCACCGAGTGTTTGCACGAACTGAAGTTTTTGCAACGTACATCCAGTACAACGACCGGCGTCCCACAAACTCGGATGACCCACACGAGAAATTTCTCACTTGATAAGCGGCGGTTATGGTGCTTTAAAACAGGCACAGACATGGCGAGTTCGAAGTAGAAATTTTACTTCGCTAAACTGTATCAGCTGATGTCGAAACAAACAATGAGGCAGCACACAAATGCTGCAAGCCTAATATGAAAATTCAATGAGAAATAACTTGATTGGAACACGAAATTATCGGACTATTCGACACATGCATTTTTTTTAATGAAAAGAGGCGTTTACTAAAAAGTGGAATAAAAATGCTTAGATATATAGCACTTCAATTATAACCAGTATCAATATTATCTAAGTTTAAACATATTAACTCGGCGCAGAAATATTAAAATTAGAACGCGCATTCACCACTTCATGGTTGTGGCGAAAGAAAGCTTGACATAAGAAATACCAAAATTGGAACGCGCATTCACCACTTCATGGTTGTGTCGAAAGAAAGCTTGGCATTAGCGATTTCAAGACGAGGCGCCAGATGGCACCTGCACGCGACGCAAAAACACGCGAGTATTGGGCACAAGGTCAGGCAAGTAGGCCAACGCTCAAGAAAAACTGGAACCGGAAGAACAACTGTGGATGGCCACAGGAAAGACGCAACAAATGGTCACAAGAAAATGTTATAAATAGCAAAGATTTTAGATTATATGTTAGTGTTAGTCTCCCCAACTGCTAAAAAAAATATGTTCCAAAGAAAAGAAGGCACCATTTAGTATGGAGATCAGGGAACGTGGACTCTATGCAGAAAGGGCACAGAAACAGTAAATTGAAAAAAAGTTTAAAAAACAAGATAAAAGTCGAAGAAAAAAGTAGTAGATGCTGAAAAACAGGACAGAAGTGAACCGAAAAAAGGTGGTCCTTGACACAACAAAATATATTCGATTTCAACAAAAAGGCCTACCAAACTCTCAGCTCGGGCCCTCACACATTTTCCCCCTGGGAGAGCTAATTCCCATAGATACAACAGTAGCATCCTCCTGAGGTGTTATAAACGGTAAAAAGAAACACCTCGTAATAGCTACGTCACATCCGAGTACCACGCGCCACAAGCTAAAGCCAGTAAACAAAAGTAATAACTACAACATCAGTTGTACACTTCTTGAATGCTAACTAACACTGTTCGACGCGAAAATGAGAATGCCTCATCGCCTCTACGCAACAGACGAACAATTCAATGCATGTAAACACATCTAAGGACTAACGCATATCTTGTCATATCATACTAAGATATAACAGGTACGAGATGACTGAACATTGAGCCACAACTAGAGACTTCATTGAAGATTCAATTCAGTTCAGCGAAGGGCGGGCCAAACATTTGAGGCTGAGAGCCAGAAAAACTCATTCAAATCACTGAAGACCATCGATAACTATTTAAATTAGCACATCCACATTACCATTCATTTATGTACATTTATTACAGAGGTGAAAAGAACAAGCAGTTACTCGTTGCTACCTTGAACGACGGATGCTCGCATCTACAAATTCAATAGCTTTAGAGCTAATAGTTGACGATGTCTCATTGGGCTAAGCAACATTTACGAAGAAGCTTCTCGTTTCAACACTTCGACTGCGGCCGGTAAAACTGAGGTTTAATATTCAACTTGAATTTAAAGTCAATTGTAGTACGTAATGTTGAAAATAGTAAACATAATCTGGATCCTGCCTCGATTTAGTTTTAATTAAGTATTTATGAAATTTCAGTTTCTGACTACTGGCCGGTGAGCAGCATTAAGAAAATCCCCTCCATAGCCACCAGTGGCGCACGTCGCAGTCAAAGTGTTAATGCAGCTAAAATTCTCTTTCAATCACAGAGACATGGTCAGAAAGCCAACCTGACGCCACAGGATTACACGAGGGATGCGAGCCAGTACGTTTTAAGCAACGTCTGTTTGGGACTGATACATCAAAAATTGAATTCGATTTTCACTCGATTTTAAAAGTCGACTAGCGTTTCCCTGGCGGACATCCAAAAGGGATGTGAACCCAGGGTACTCTTCAAGGAAATTTAGGTCAGAAAGTAGCGTGAAATATCAAAAGCACATCCTTAGCCTGTTGATAAGTAATGCAGATCTTCACTCCAAACCACGATGAACATTTTTGCTTAGCCCTCGTCCAGTGGTGTGAAGTAGCTGGGTGACATTAGCTTTTTCTTTTTGCCTAGACTTCATCTAAGTTTTAAAAGATCAAAATTGTAAATTTCTGCCAGAAACAAAGCCAACTCGGCAACCACCATACAAGGGTCAATTATAATCAAGGTATTAGACTCAAACCAGATCATCTCATCTTACTACCAATTCTGAACTGCCACCTCCCATGAAGATAAATGAGCAACAAAAGTTCGCTCACTAACCTACGTCATAGATAATCGTATCCACGGTACGCGTTTCCCTAGCCTAGCAAACCAAGCGAGCCCATCTCTAACAGCAGAAACACGCGCTCAGCCGAGGAGATGCATGGAGACCTCTTTGAAGCTCCAATAAATTATCAAATAAAGAAAAAAAAACAAGCGAGAGGACAGCATGCGCACGATGCCGACGCCAGTTGCAGGACATGAGCTAAAAATTCCATTCTATACCTTTGAGTTCCTACTAATACTCACTTGCCGAGCACGTCGTCGATGTCTCCTCTAGAGGGCATCACTCCGCGATATCGCCCTGAGCATGAGAGCGGCAGGAGCTCGTCAGCAGGGTAAGCGTTCTCCTGAGTAGTTTAGAACAAAGAAAATTGAAATCGAGTTCCTGCACTAAATGTTGTATTTTTCAATTCAGTTTTAAAATTACAATGACATGCCTCCATATCACAAAAATGGTGTTTAGGAAGCATTCCATGGTTGCTCTTGCACTGATTTTCTTTGAGAATGGGTCAAATGATTCTCTTTCATTCATTTTTTTTCAACGGTTATCTATGATTTCACACCCACAATAATTTGAATGATAAACTTCAACTGACATGTTCCATTTTACAATGACACAACATACAGATATGTCTACAAAAAATTTGATGGTAAAATTAGCTCATGTGTGTACTAATTCCAGAATTTTGAGAGGAAATTGGAACAGATCAAGCTTTTATGTCAAATTAAACTTTGATTTCAAATAAGTTTCCAGACCAAGAAACACAAATAAACTTGAAAAAAATGACAAGCCCTGCAGTATAAATACCATCCTTTACCTTTTAGTTTTAACTTATACTTCAAACTTCTATCTCACAAACCAAGGTAATGATATTTAGTGAAATACGTAATGTCAGCTCCGAGATGCATGATCAAATTCATTCTTAAATTTTACTCTGAAATTGAAGATCTTAACATAACTCATCCTTGATGAAACCTGACAAAGGTGAACACAGAGCTCCTCTATCAAGCTAAAAAGTCAAATAACTTCACCCCCATAACCAGACAGGTCTACATGAGCTAACAGGCAAACAATGAAATTTAACACAACCATCACAGAAATGTGCACAGCATCTAGCCTGGGAAATACATTACACTCACAAAATTGCTGCCCAGTCCGCCTGCACACCTGTGACCAACAAAGGTCACAGCCCATTGAGAAGTCAGAAATTGAACCGCAATATCGAGTGCAAACAGTCATTTCTACTGCCTGCAAAATGTGATCATCACCTGTAAGCAATTGAAATATCATCTAGTCCACATCACTGCAGTAAAATTACAGGGAAACTTCAAATAGGAACTAGTAGGATACTCACCATGTATGCATTGTAGGCATGGTAGAACATCTCTCTTGCTTCCTCCCTGCACACATCAAATTGAAACATTTACTTTAAGCTGCTTTCCCTATTATTTTAAAGCACAATAAATACACACAAAATCCAAGCTATGCAAAATTCCATGAACTATTATTATTGATATTGTCACATTAGTTCACCCCACCCTACAAACAACAAAGGCAATCTCAAGAAAACAAAGAAAGGGAGCATTTAGGATGGAATGTATAAAATTGGGAATTATGCCCAAGGTGTGTTCCCACATAGGATACCATTCTTATAGAAACAATAAAGAAGAGAGAAAACTCAGCACATAGAAGAAAGCACATAGAAGAGAGAAAGAGCACAGAAGACAAAAAACTCTAACAAGCAGAATGAGTGTAAAAGAAATCCCAAAAGCCCATCTATAGCTCTAATATATGCTACCAGTAATCAACCTTGTGGTGCTATTCACCAAAATGTCAGATAAACCTAACTTATAGACTATCCCATGCCCTCCAAGGAGTATTTCCAGAGTATCATCTCAGCATCCTACTTATAGCTATGTACTTGTAGCTAACAGGTTCTACCTCAAAAAAATTGTCCGAATTTTGAAGACCAACAACCCTTATTATAAACCTACTCCCATATTAGGCACAAATGAAAGCAAATGCTAAACTGAGAGACCTCAAAAACCTATATTTTTCATGCATATCAAAAATAAACTATTAAATACTTCAGCCAGTCCACAGGGCATGGTGCATTTATTTTCAAGAATGGACAGTTTGGACTTCTTAGGTATCCGATTCATGTTAAAACTGTAAAATTTTAGGACAAATATTGAAAATTGTTATCTCTCATAAAACAAAATAAAAAAAAAAAATTTTTAATGAAGTATTTAAATGGTAACTTGAAGATCCAAAATGTTGACCAGAGATATTAATATCTCTGTCCAAAACTCTTCCTAATAAAACAACAAATCGGAGATACAAACAACACTGGCAATCAAGGAAGAACATAAGATGGCATTTTAATACCCAGATTGTATACAGTAATACTGCTGAATGCATCAGAATACACTATTTGTTTCTCAATTATACCTACAGGTATAACAAACAGCACATAGTTTAATCTATTTCAAGGACTTGCTGCCAAATTACAAAAGTTTCCCTTCACTTACGCTCAAATTACCCCTCATTGTGATGATAAAGCTTCTCAAAATCATGTTTTAGAGAGTTTTGCCAACAAATGATCTCTTGTTCTTACATTTTCTTAGAGGGAAATTCCTCTATCTGAATTTTGAAATAAAGATCACTTAGGATTAAATCTAGGAAGTACGTGATACAAGTCTACTTCAGAAATTGTTAACTACTATGTAGTGATGGGACATCACAGAAACCACGACTCTTGAGACAATTTTAACACCAGCTTATTTTATGCCTTTTATTCTACATTTTTAGAGTAACATTTTTCAGGATCAAACTAAACATTTTAGAAAAAAAATCACAAGGTTGAGGCATCTAATAAACTAGATAAATATTGAAGCACCCAATGAACTTCTAGTTAAGAACTACATAGTCTAATCAGCAAAATGGATGTTTATCAACTACAACATAATGAATGTTTAGATCTAAAGGAAAATTCAACTTGTAGATTTGAAATTCAAATTGAGAAACAGAAATCTAAAATTATATCACATAATGCAAGAAAGACATACTCTAGTTATACCAAATTATTAACCACACTCTCAGACCAACCAAATCAGACCTCCATAATTTGAGGGTCAAGAAAATATCTCTTTATTCCTTAGAAAAATTATTTTTAGCTCAAAAGTTATTAATACAATTTGTAATGTAACTAGTCAATTGGGAGCATTTTCTGAAGCTTAATACCAAGCAACTAAATTTGATTAAATGTCAAAACAAACCAGGCACTAGAAAATTTAGACTTGTGATTGGCTATTTAAAGATTGCAGAGCAAATACATCCCATATGCTGCTTCATAAAGAGTGCTTGACATAAAAAATTGAGAAATCTAAATTTGGGAACTAAATAAAATTTTTAGCTCAACCATTCTTCTTCCAACATATTTAAATAGGAAGAATGTTAGTGTAGCACTTAAAATCTATTTCTTACTTAAAATTTAATAGAACAGTAGCCTTCCTCCAAAAAAAATTAGTGACATCTGCATCATACATAGTCTATAATATACAGCTGTGGGGAAAATCTGTCACCTTAACACTTTGACAGCAACATGACCCACCAGTGGTCAGTGAGGGATATTCATAATGCTGCACCCCAACCAGCAGTCACCAAGTCAATTTCCATAAATACACAATTAAAACTAAATGAAGGCACATTCTATTTAATGTTCATTATTTTCAAAATTTATCTCTAAATTAATTCTAGTTCAAGTTGAATATTGAACTTCAGCTAAGCTTGCCACTATTATTAATGTGTTCATAAATCAATTATTATTTTTATTTCAACTTGAATTATTTTTAAATAAGTTATATGTGATGTGACTCAATGCTTTTTCTCTGAAATGTCTGTGATACAACTCAATACTAGTTTATGCAAAGGTAATCCTGAAATGTACTTGGTAAACCATTGCATCTAACAAATGTTTTAAATAAATGCCACCATATACCCAAAAAACATAGGAATAAGAGTTTCATGAGTTGAAATTAATTTTAATTTTGGAGCTCTGATGTGGATTTCAATATCCTAGAATCCACTCATATTTATATTTTCTCACTGCAATTTCAATTCATTGTCCTATCACCAGTATCTACAAAACCTTTTTAAATTTAATTTTCCATCAAAAAAGTGAAAAAAATTTTTTAATTCAACCAAAACTGGGCATTTGTTAAAACTAGGTCACCACAGCAAGTTTATATTTTCTCTTTTTCTCTGAAAGTGAAAGGAGTTTTACAGTAAGGGAATTTTATGAACTGAAGTTAACTACATAAAGCACAATTATTCAAATCCAAAAAAGTTCAGTTAAATCTCAATAATCTAACAAACCATGTTGCATCAGACAAAATCTCAGACATCAAATTTGGCATTTGTGAAGGAGAGGACACAAATCAATTTTCAATTTTTGTTGCCTAAACATAGTTAATTAGCACTAAATAAAGAACTTTTTTCTATGTACTTTTTGGGGGAAATGAGTATTTAACGAGTTGTAGTGGTATGCTCATTTTTGTCTTTGATGACGAATGCGCTCGAATAAACAGCTACTAATCAACTTTCAAATTTTTGTTGCTTCAGTCACGGTAATAACATCAAAATAAACTACTTTTCTTCTATACACTTTTTGCAACAAATGAGTATTTTATGAGTTAGAGCGGTAAGTTTAGTTGTTGTGCGATTGAGCTGTTATGAATACATTTGGGTACTTTGTAATTTATTATTTGAAGACCTCACGGAGCCTGAACCCACTTCTAGGATTTTTTAGTTAATAACACAATAGAAATTATTACCCAAAAATAATGAGTTATAGCGGTATGTTTACTTTTGTCTTAGATGGTTGGAATGCGCTCGATCATTTGAGCGCATCGGAAGGGAGACTCCATTGTAGTGTTGCCATCCGACGCGCTCGAATTACTTTCCGCTTCAAACACCAGAGTTGCGGTAACTAATTTACCGCTACAACTTGTTAAATATTTATTTGCTCCCAAAAGTGTGAGAAGAAAAATTGTTTATTACAATCTAATCAACTATGTTTAGGCAGCAAAAAGTGGAAAATTTATTATTGTCCTTCCCTCCACATTTACCTCAAACTTTGTCTGCTTGGCGGCGCAGGAGTTTGTTTTGTTTACAGCGTGGTTTTGACTGATTGTGTTAAGCTAGATCTATCTTGTTTTTGGTATGTTTCCATTACATCAAATTTTATGTCAACTTTATGGTTCTAGCCGTATAATCATTCTTTCCTATAATACTAGCAACTTCAATGGCATTCACATATAACTATTTAAGGAGATTATCATCCAAAGCATTTTGCAACAGATATTTACAGTTCTTCACAGCTTTGTGTTCTCATGCCTTGAGTAATAATATTTGTGAACATGAACTTCTTATTCCGTTTCTCTTAATTATGTTATTTTCTAAAATAACCATTTCTTTTTCACAGCAAAAATCTATCATGAATCTTCATATAAAAAATATTCAAATACAAGTGATTCAAGTACATTTCATGCATTAAATTTTTTTTAATCAAGAGTTTTTCTCTTCCTTCTCAAATGTTACAATTTCAACAAGGTTTCATTTAACGGAGTAAAAAATATAACAAAGTGCCTTTAAAAATAGTATGGTTAAAATGCAATTTTATTATTATAATCAATAATTAAGTAATATAACATTAAACTAAATAGGACTTACTTCAACGATAGGCGTTCCAATTCTCCCATGGGTTCAGATGATAAATTTGCATGACAAGATAGAGCATTTAGTAAAATAATAACCCACGCAGAGAGGGTGAAAATACTAGAAATTACCGACATTTTTTTTTATTTGGTTCCTAATCTTTCCTTCGGAATTTTAGAAAGAGAAACGTTTCCACGCGGCCGAATTTAAGGAACACAATGAACTATGACAACAAAGGGGAAATGGAAATCCAAGGACAAATTGATCTCTTTTAGGTAAACAACTAAATTTATTGCTAAAGCAAATAATAGCAGATGCTAACTACTAAAGATAAAGAAAGTTTTCAAACGCGATATTTTCATCTTAAGACAATGAACAGACTGCGAAGTGTCAAAATCAATTCCATCACCTTCACCACCATTCGCCCTCGAGGCTAAAACGCTACTGTGGCGATGGAGTTCTGTGATGGAGATTGGAGTCTCGTACTGAGTTGTAGCCACTGGTTGTAGTAGAAAGTTTTTTCATTCTTTTTCTTGACCTTAATTTGAGAGTATTTTTTAGCAGACAATTTCATTCAAAATATCACATCTTATCACTTTAGAGTGAAAGAATATTCTATCGTCGCATCAATACGTAATTATTAATATTTCGAAGGTGTGGAATAAAATTAAAATAATTTTATTTAGTTGCAGGGAATTAAACTGGATTTTCATGATCCAATGTTAAACTTTATTTTCAAAATAATCTTGAACGATAAATTAGTACCTTCAAGTTGAAAAATGGGCATATGCCAAATTTTGTGAACTAATATCGTCTACTTAATTCTCTTGTAGTTTACGAATTATTATCGTATTCTGCTAAACCCCATGCGTAAACAAAATTATTCTGAGTAGTGTGTGGCACCAAATTTGCCCAATTTTTTTCAGAAACCTAAGTTGTTCAAATTCTTATCACAAGTTCATACTGCTGAAAAGTTTGAAATTATAGTTTGGTATTATCATTATTTAACTATCCCTTGACAGGATTGATCTATTAGCACGCCATTTATAGTTTGTCTATTAGTACGCTTCGTATGGTCTGTCTATTTATACACCTCGGATAGTTTGTCTATTAGTACACCTCGTATAGTTTGTCTATTAGTACTCCTCGTATGGAACGTTTGTCGTAGGACGTTTTATATTAAGAAATTTTTAAAAGCCAATATGTTGGCATGTACCTTATGGGGCAACGTTTTGAGAAATAAACGGCTTTTCCTTTTTCTTTTATTTAGTCACTACAACGCACGAACAAAAGAAACTTTTTCATTCACTTGTCTTCATTATATTTCCGTTGAAGGTATAACTTGTCTTGTTTATCAGATTCAAATTTTACTTGTTGTATACTATTTTTGTTATTTTCTTTGGTAAATTTGAGTTTTTTTATCCGTGCCTCTACCTAATAAGTCCTGTACACTAGTCACGACACTAATACATTTTCATCTTCTTTGTTCTTTTACCCCCTTTTTCTGGACCGGCGTGCCAAATTTCGACCATTTGCTCGAACACAAACTTGAACACAGTCTTTCTCCTATTCGAAAGCTCGGTCATAACATAGTAACCACTTCATTGGAACTAAGATATGGAATTCAATCCCTGCGGAGATCCGTGAAAGAAATTCTTACAAAGCTTTCAAAATGAATCCTGATTCCCTTTTCCTATCGAAATATTAAGCATGTAAGATAACCAAGCCAAAAGCTTCTCCTAAATGACTCATCCATATTGAGCAATTTTGTGTTTCTAGAATATACTGTTAACATTTAGCGCATATAAACTATTTTGGAAAATTAAGCATCGAATCTCAAGCGAATGAATTCATTGAAAAGTCTAGTGTGTACCTATCGGGAGAGCAACCAGGGGGACACGGGAGCCATTGCTCCCCC